>JASDQU010504160.1:43091-56111 GCA_032191745.1 Picea mariana | reverse complement strand
TTATGTGATGTTGCCCCACTGGATGTCTGTGATGTTCTCTTGGGCCAGCCATATATGTGGAAGCGCCATGTTGTTTATGGGTCTCGACCCCGTAGTGTCAATGTTACTTTGGGGGGTCATCTCTACAGAATACCAAAGGTAGTTCCGACTATTGTTCCACCTAAAAAGTGTCGCAAGGTAGTATCTCATACTACAAAATTTAGCTTCTTCACAATCTGTTCAAAAGGAGAACAGAAGGACACTGCAACCACTACAGCGTCGCCCCAAGCACCTTTTATCAAACAGAAGCAGGTCGACAAGGCTGCAGCAAAGTGCAAAGATTCCTTCAGCACACCGTCCTCTCATGTATCTCGACTTGTTGAACAGCCTCAGCCTCAATAGGTTCTTAACATACTTCCACAAACTGAGCAGCGCGGTGTCTCCAACAATACAAGCAGCTCACCAAGATGCAGTTCCAACAAACACTTTTCCCTCTCCCCCGGGAACTTAATGCAATGGAGACCATTGCTTCCTAAGGAGGGAGAATTGATCCAGGTGGATATCGGTGACCACCCACCTTTTCCAACTGGCTCAAAACAGTTTTTTGACAATTTTGGCAATTTACTATTTTTAGCAGGTTTTAACTTCTGGGGCCATTTTGAGGGCCCAAATGAAGGTTTTTCGATATCAAGGTTCTCAATGATATCCAAATGCATGATTAAGGCCCCAAAATGAATCTCTTTGATGATACCTTTCCAACGAGCTATCACACGCCTAAAACGGATATCGTATGCAAAAGTTATGACCCGGGGAAGTTGATGTACTCACTTACCCAAACGGGGCCCACATGACTTTTGGCGCTTCATCTCCTAGGGTTAGATTTTTGGATGTCTAGGGTTTTTGACATTCCTGCTTATTGTAAAAAGGCCTTCAGAGCCTCACTGTAATCATCTTCTTGCGAATGCAAGTAGTCATCACATCTCTTCTCAGAGATAAGCTACCACCATTCTAGCGAGCCTTTCACTCTGTATTTTTACAGTCTCTGTACATTTCTTTCATTAATAGAAATCGTGTATTACTGTACCTCTGTGTTTATGGTTGCATCTCTGATATATTTATGTTGTATTATTGAATATCTGCGATATCTCTGTGCATTTCTTTATTATATCTTCAATCTCATTTCGTGCCGAAAATAATCAGGATCAGAAATGATCCTTCGTCTACCATTGATGAGTTAACAAGCCAATCATTTAATGCAGTTGGTGGAAGGACCACCTTCCACCATTACGAGAGGAATGGGATAAGTACTTGAGGATGAGACTCGTGGGGTCAAATCACCCTCTAGAAGCTTCATCGTGGTCTTGGAAAATGCACCCCAAAAAATGGAGCCACCATTGAGGGGTGAGATGCATGAAGGGAGGATGAAGTCATTCGATGGGGAGGAGCAGATCCGTGCATGTGGGTGCATAAGAAGTAGTCATATGCCTTATCAAAGACGAGTATGTGCATGCAAAGGAGAAATGGATGTGGGTTGAGTCGATGGTTGTGTTTAAACAGACATAAACCAAGTGGGTGAGTCTCCCCCTGCAAGTGTTCGAATGCAAGACAATGAATTGGGGCCTTGTTGGGTGTGTGTGAAGGCACTAGAAAGAGGAGTTACTCGAGGGACTGTGTGGTAGTGAAGAGAACTTGCTCTTGTGTTGTGCAAAGCCAATAGTGGGGGGCACCTGGAACTCGTGGGGATCCCGAGAGCCAGTGAAGAGTTCCTTATGAGGTTGTTCCTTGATGAAGTCTGCCCATTTACCTACACTTGTTGAGAATCACACAAATTCTCCCTTGTGGTATCATGGTCTGGCTAAGGGGTGGTCATTTATAGAGAGCATCGGTGCAACTAAGCCTCCAGTTGAATGGAAAAGTGCTCACCCTTAGTTAGTTTGTTGGCTACTTCGAGTTCAGATAAGTACTCTCATTATGATTTGTAGTTTAATTATAGTAATCTTGTTTTGTTTTACGAAATATTATTGCATTGTGATTACGAAAAGTAATTGGTTATGGTGAGGAGTATGGAGATCGAATTCTGCAAGCATAGTTGCTTGGGTACCTCTATTTGTTGCCTTATAAACTATTGTGAGTTTTTATGTGTATACATTTAAATGGAGTGCAATTTTAGATTGAGTGCCAGCATGTCTATGACAAATTCTGTTATGCCATATATTTGGAAGCTAGAATCTTAGTTGAGAGATAATCAAGGAATTAATAGCTCTCAATGTTAGTAGTTTGCTTGCATACTTGAGAGTAAGTCTTCAAACTTATGGAAATGACATCTTGGTTGCATTGATGAATTGTCTCTACATTTTGTTCATAAAGAAATCATGAGATTTAAATCTATTATTTGCTATGGAATGAATTGTTGAAGACTAAGGTTTTATCTTGGTATGGACTATGTGATGCATTGGCATGTGAAATTATCTCATTATGATAATATTCTATAAAAGATGTGTGCTTGCTTGTGACCCTTATTTCTAAATTTATATGCATGCATTAATGAGGCTAATGCCAACCACAAAGATAGATTAAATGGGCATGATGGAATTGATGCATTTACTTAATTGTTTGCATATGCATGTATATTGATCTAGTTGGCCATGCCTCATCCCTGAGAAGAGAATCATGGATGGTTATGGATTTATATGCTTAAGAGACTTGTATATTTTTTGAAGTTGAAAGGCCAACTTGCATAGTTACTCAAAGTAATTTGTTAATATGATATAATATTTAAGATGAAGTCGTTAGGGTCTTGGAACACCTAGCCTCCTAAGCTTGTCATGGAAGTACAAATATATTTATATTGAGGCTCAAAACCCTTGAATGCATAGCTATCATTTTTTAGAAACCAATAATAAGAGCCTGGCTTTCCTTAGTTATACCTAGTCAAGCCTAATCCTAAGGAATTAAAATATTTTTTTTATATTGGGAGAAGTTAAGAGGGTCTTGGAGAAGTGTATTTCTTGGAGGTGAACACTTAGAAAAATTATGGAGGAATTTGAAAGAGTTTTTGTAGAAGTATTTAAGCCAAATTGGTCCTTTTTTGTGTATCCTTCATGTGATACAGCCTGTGTCACACAAAGAAATTTTATGCATGATACGGTGAAGCTTGGAAAAGTTTGAGACTTATGAATTTTTGAGGAAGTTGGCTTATCGCATGAAGTTTAACTTTGTGCGATATGATGTATCGCATGAAGATAAACTTCATGTGAAACGTTGTAGGAAGAGAAATCTTCTGGCAATGCAAATAAGGGAGAAGAGCCTTAGCACGTCAGAAAAAATATTCCAAAGGTGTGATTTATCGCAAGAAGTTAAACTTCTTGCAATATGTTGCAAAGACAAAACATTTATAGGGATGCGACAAAGGGAATAATCAAAGAGAAGGGATGAAGGGAAAGAGAAAGAAGAAAAATGAGAAAAGAAGCCTTATCGCAGAAAAGGAATTTTTAGTGTGATATGATGTATCACATGAAGAAAATCTTCATGCAATACATCTGAAGATAGGGAAAGTTTTGTCGAGTGCTTCAAGGCATGCAAGAAGGAAAATGTTTGAAGATGTGATACATAAAGAAAAATCCTTGTCACCCAAGAGAGATACGTTAAGGGTGTGACATATCGCATGGTTTAAACTTCGAATGTGATATGAAGTATGGAGAAGTTGTGATAAGGTTGCAAGAGCCACCATTTCACAACAAGGGAAGTTTTCTAAAAGTGTGATATAGGGAAAAAGACACCCCTTAGCAAGAAATTTTTGGAGATGTGATATGGCACTATAGCGAAGTTTTTCAAGGTTGTGATAAGAAACTTGAGGAGGCTATGAGACAACACACAAGAGAACTTTTTCCCCAATGTGACATGTTGCAAATGATAAATTTGAGGTGCGAAAAGGAAATTCTCTCAGATGTGATATGAAGAGGTGCGACAAATGTATTGCAAGAACAAAGATGTTTAAATGTATGATATGTCACATGATGTAAATTTTAAGAGTCTGATGAGAAGTTGGAGGGAGGTGTGATATAACGCCTTGAAGAAGTTTTTTCTAAGTTGTAGCAAATCGAGGAAGGAGAAAATATCTCGATAAATGTGTAGCCCATAGGTCATCTATATGATGCCACATCATCTAGCATGTGTGGTGACATGTACGGACGATAACTTGGAAGGTGAGAGAAATCTCTTTAAGAAACTTTAGAAGTCCATAAATTTATGCTTAGAGCTCAAAATTTAGAAAGAGTACAATCATTGGAATGCTCTCGACGAGTAAAATGCCTTCATAAGTTTAGAAGTGACTTTAGAGTTGTGTTCAAGAGAAAAACATTTGAATCCTCACCTCCTCAATAATACTTAATGGGTTGGGTATGTTACAGACCTCCCATGTTCATTGGTCTCATCCAAAATGTTTTGAAAATATGGAATGAACACATAATTTGTGAAACACTACCATTTGGATTTTGATCATAACAAAATTCATCTTCTAGTTTTAGAAGATATTATGGTTTTTAAATTTTGTAAATGTTTATTTGTTACTAATTTACAATTGGTTTTTAAAATTTGTAAATGTTTACTTATTACTAATTTACATTAGATTCATATATAAAATATTAAAAATAACTAAAACATGTGTTGCATGGCAGCGTAGTCCCTGCCGGCTTGAATTGGGAATAAATGCACAGGGATGGGGAAAAAGTAGCGGAGGTAGATGGAAACTGCAACGGAGATGTGGCAAGCAACATGAAGCACAGGTGGTATCCATGCAGTAAATGAGACGTGGCCTCTAGAGTCCCATTTATTTTTTGAAACTATATAATCCATCTTGCTATGTTCGAAATTTTCGTTCTTTCCAGTAGTGTGACTTGCTATGTTCAAAATTTGTGTTCCTACCTTGCATGTTTTATCTCTTCAATGTATACTTTCAAATGGTTAGAGTTAAGTACAATTTCCATAGACCATCTGGCTTGTATGTCTCTATATGTTCCATGACAAAAAAAATTATATGCATAGCAGGAGAAAAAGATAATTCAAATTAAATAAACACAATTTCTTGACATTCAACATAGTTGAAGATAAAAAATTATGAGCACATAAATATAAAAGGAGATAAAAAATAGTTTTATTTGGAATATATCAAAAAATAATATTGTTTGTTACATATTCCTGGAAATTTAAATGCGTATGTCATATAGACTTGGATTGGGGTTCCCGCGAACCATAAGAGAAATATGTACAAGAAATAGGACTGTGGAAAGAAGAAGTGGGCGACGGTAGAGTGTAATCCCTGAAAAGAAGAAATTGGAAGGTATTAGTCTTTGGCTAGACATTTCTATTTAAAAAGGTGGAATAACTGGACTGATAAACAAAGCAGGATGTGATTAGTATAGACTTACAGTGATGGTACATATCAACCCTTTTTCTATTTGCTTGTTGATGCCTTTATATTGTTGTCGTCGACGGCTACTAGAATCGTGCCAACTGCCTGTTGCCTTTCGTCAGCGACCCGCTTCAATTGCCTTTCGAACCATTCTTCAATGTAGCTTCTCAAGGGGATGATGTTGATCTCATTCCGGATTTTTATGTGAAAAATTCCTTTTCTAATTCCCTTAGATCGTTAGCAAGATTACGCAGAGTCTGATCAATGTCTTCATTCAGTACTGAATAGTCGACTAGCCAGTTGTCCACGTCATCTTCACCATATTCAATGATGTTGTAAAACTTTTATAAAGACAACGCCTTAAAAATATCAACTTGGTTATCGAAGGCTTGCTTAGTTAAGGGCAAGGAGTTGATGATTAACTTGGGGTCTTGGACCTCATTGGTCCTTCCGGCTGAGTCTATTTCGGTCATCTTTATGAATAATTTTTCTTTCTTTGATATGGCTTGCTCGTATGATTGGACAATGAGATGCAAGTTCTTCACTTTCTCTTTCCAGCATGTATTTAATTGAGTGATTCAGTTTTTGGAAGGGAGATCTTGTTGTCTTCTTCTCGTTTCTATCATGTTGTTGACATGAGTGCCAAAAGGGATGACTGTGTCTAAATAGAAACATTCTTCATTTTTTAAATTTGTCTGCAAATGTTCGAGCAAAGTATGTGCCCTCGTTCCAAGGGAAATCATAGTTTGTGATGTTTTCGAGGCCTCAGTAATCAGTTCCATTCTTTTCTTGATATTATTCTCCACATATCCTCTACACGATGTGAGGAGGCTGGAGGATTCTTTTAACTTGGATGCAGGGGTGGTAGGCATGGCTATTTCTAAAGGACTAGCAAGCAATGGCATAGGAATCAAAGCTTCCTCCAATTCCTTGACTCGATCCTTCAGTCTGGCATTCTCGGCCTCAATGCCTCCAATGGAATCATCAAGAACATCTCTGGTTGCTCCGTGAAGTCGAGAGATTTGGGACAGCCGCATGTTCGCAAGGTTAACCTTTGAACGAGATTTTCCTTTCTTATTTTTTACATCTCTCTTTTCAATAATTAATTTTTTAGACTCGCTGTAAAAAACAACGCTCTGGAATACAAAGGATTCATCTTCGTTAAAATTTTCGGTATCAACTATGTCCATTGGGCGACTATGCTGGATTGCGTCTCCCGGCTGATCAAGGTTGCGGAATACTCTATCCAGATCAGTCTCAAGTTCCATGTTCTCACTCTCAATTTCGGGCTCTTCCGCCTGCCCTACATTTTTTTTTCTCTTATTCTCCACGGGAAGCTTGTGAGAACTATCAATTTTAGGGTGAGCAGGGTTGCTATCTCCTCCTCTGTTTGAAGAACTCTGGGTTGCTTTCTTACTGCGGTGGGTCGTTGGAGAGATGCTCCGGGATGTTGTACTTTTGGGAGTGTTATCCGGCGATTGAACACTCTTCTCACCGGGGCCTTTTCCTTGTTGCTTGTACAATTCAGTGGTGCTTTACAATGTGTCTAGGTCATCGACATAGAAGCAAGAGTGTTGTCACAAGTGTCTCTATTTTCTCTCAGGTGTTTCTAGAAAAAAGAATTGCTGAGGCCAATTGTAAGTAAATGTTCTAAAAAAAAATTATTAGGGTCGAACCCTAATATGACATTCATTTTGCACTGAGACAATATTTATAAAGTTCAAATCCAATGTAGGGAAAGGGACCAATAATTATGCAACATTTTTGGCTTTAGGGAATTATTAAAGTTGGCTCAGTCTAAGGGTTTGTGATCATTCCAATTACATGGGGACTACATGTTAGTCATCAACTTGATGAGAAACGAGCATAATATTCAAAAAAATACTTTGTTTCCTTTTATAAACGCATTTGAAGGAGGTCACTGACCTATTTGATAACATTTATTTCTCCCACGTATATAGAGCGCTGAAAAGAGTTGCCAATGCATTATTTCAAAAGGGTATATCAGTTGTTCCTAGGATTCTTTTTGTGATAGAATCTTCTGAGGTCCAACTATTGGAGTACAATACGACCTTGTATATTTTATGACGATGGATCCTCAATTTTGTTGTTTTGTATTTGAAGTATATCTATCGTATTATTATACTAAGGGACTATTGAGCCAACATTATACTATTTTTGTTATCAAAACTTTTGAATGCCATATGTTTGAAGTCTATAGGTCTAGCTTCTTTTTGGGAAAAATATGTTGATAATATAGAATATATGGAGAATGTATATAACATTATTGTGATCAACTATTTGATGCCAAAGAACAAGACCATACCTATTCATTATGTAACATGCTTATAAGCACATGAAGAATGTGGATTATGTTGGTATAAAAGAAGTGACTTTTTCCCTAAGTATAAACAATCATTGATAGCACAATTGATTTTTGATTTAGATCCTTTATGTCCTACAAATATGAAGAAAGTATAAGTGTTATAAGGTTTTTGTTCTTGGACTATTCTAGTCTATGTTTTGAGGATGCATAGACCCTCAAAGAACACGTGTTGCTAATTTTGGAAGACTGTAATTAATAGTTTTTAGGACAATTTGAAGGTAGTATAGAATATCTTCTCAAGGGCCCACATGCTAAAAAATGTATATTTTGATTTCACACTTTGAAATATCAAATATAAATATTTCTTTCTTGGAAAAGAAAAACCATTGATAACGCAATATTAATATTTCACGACAGAAATAACTGAATGTAACAAATAAACTATTCATGTATATTAAATAACAAAGTTCACCATACATATTACACCAAACAATATATGCATATAATAATGAAAGACATGATGCTTACAACTCCAAATGGGGTGCACTAGTTGTCATCCTTGATTCATAACAATGACGAATGAAATCTCATTAGTGTGAATCCCATGAAAAGAGAACTTGCACATAAGGATGTAGGCTATTATATAAATAGTCTACATATCAATGTTGGTCTCACTCTCCATTTAATAAGAGTTTAAGTATCAATGCTTGAGCCTAAATATGGTTGATATCTACCAGGAAAGGTTGGACATGTATAGAAAAATACCTCCTTAATATCCTCGTAGCATTCTATGATGAACTCTATTGAATTTTTTTTCTTCACAATTCTAGGAGGTACAAAATACATTACAATAAGTTCAAAGTAAGCATGAAACTTTCATTTGATTAAGAATTTCACATGATATTTATTGTGTATCATATTTCGAGACCCTATGTGATTGAAAACTTTGTAGGAAGAAGACAAATATTGTGACGATGTATTTGATGTGGTTGAATTACTATGAGATATGATGGCAATGCATTGTGTGTTCCATATTATGTAAAGCTAGCTAATCTAGTAGTCACAACTTCATCATGTCCTTTTGTTGCAAGAATTTGGAAAGTGGTGTGCTTATCATCATTCATAGCAATAAAAAACAGAAAAAAAAGATGCTCCCTTTCAACTGCTTGTGGTCCACCTTTTAATAGAGCTCACTGTAAAGAAAACATCAATAATGCCTACAATTAAAATGAGGATATTATCAGATACTGTAAATATTTTTTCTTGATATGAACTAGAAAATATATATTAAAAGATATACATATATACTCACCATAAATTATTTTAGTCTGTATCGTTAAACCTTGTTTTGTATTAAACACCTCGTGTGGACAAAAAATCACACCTATGAGAATATGATGGACTCTATCAATAACATCCACATGAATTTCAAATATTCTTACCCAACAAAATGTTCCACTAGTGAAATCCTCTATTAAACAATCCAACACTTCCAAAAGATATGGAATTTTCAATGACTCACCTTCAAACATATTGGGCAAGTTTTCATAATAAATATATAAATACATGCCTATCTTTATGGAAAAATCAAATGGACTTGTGCCGCACACCAAAATCCCATCCATTCGAATGGATTTCTTTCTACCAATCTTGACAAAACAACCATATGTCATAAGGGAGTCACATCTTAACAACATTCCATGTAAAACCCTTGGTAGATGACTAGTTAAATGTTTTTTATGATATTCATTTGACCCACTTGAAGATAACTATGATTTTATTTCAGATAATGAAGGATAGTGCAACGTAAGCTTGTCACTTTCAATTTCATACACCATTTGAATAGGAAAATCATCATCCATACCATGTGTCCATGTGTCATTGGCACTAACAATGTAAATAATTGGATCATTACCACAAGGATCCAAGCATGTTAAAGGAATTCATTAACAATATGACGGTGCTCTCTTGCAAATGTCTATCTGAACACCGCATAAGTCTCTCTGAACCATATGTAAAAGCTAATATCTGAAGAAGTATGCCATTGTTTCCTTTCCCTACCGCCGTAACTGGAAACTTTGATCATTTCTTTAATTGTAAAACACACAATGTTGAGTAGGTAAGGAAACCCTAGTGACAATTTGTAGAAGAACCCTAAGCCTACATCCAATCAAGTTGAGGTAAGGAAACTTTGAACAGGTTGCAATGGCTCAGACAAGTTTATGCATAGCTAAAGAAAGAGCACACATGCTTTCTACTCAATTACCATTGTTTCTAGATCCCAAGATCATCAACCATTGGTATGGATATCAACTTGGATCTAAGTGGCATTTTAAACTTGTTAACCAATTATAGACTAAGCATAATATATTGAGCATCCAGGTCATCGAGCACTAACACTCTATGTGATCTAGTGGAATTATTTACTACATTTTGGCGAATATTTCCCATTGTTATGATCACTCACAATCAGGTACATAGTTAAGACAAGGATCTTCATCATTGAAGTGGAGCCAGACATTGTCATATTTGAACAAAATTTGGACATAGGGTGGCTTGGCTTTACTGGAGGATTTGCTCTTATTTATTTGGCGCCGAGTTTGAACCAAGAAGCATTCCTCTCTAGAAAGGAGATTTTTACATTTAGTTTTTGGCTAGGAAGGTTATTTAAGTTTATGTGATTGTAGTTTGAGGTGTTGAATATGGATCTCATTGTTTGAAAGAGAGGATATCCGAATGATAGTGTTGTGGTGGTTGATGAAGGAAATAAACCCTATATTTTGCTTCTCTAGTTGCAATGGATAAATTGTTTATTTTTTTGGAAAGGATTTTAGTTCGTGATGAAGATCGGGAATGGCATTCCCAACACTCAAAGTTACACCAAGTCTTGTCGAGAACCCATTTACGGTTTCCAATACATACATCTTTTGACAATGGTGAGGGGTATTGAAGATCAAGGAGACTATCTCCATGTTGATTCTAGAGGAGGAAGTGATAGACTATTTGGATGACCCACTAGAGGGCCAACATATATGTGCCAACCCAAAACTAAACCCTCCCGATGCTAGGTCAGATCCATAGAAGCACAATTTTTCAGGGACCAATTCGTTGGAAGAAGAGACAGTCACTATTATTACGGAGATGTCACATGCCTTGTCTGATTCTGGTGAATAATATATAGATTTGATGGAGGATAAGGGGGRAATTTTAGGGGATGTATTCATTGTGAATCATAAATTTTGTTCAGGAAACCCTATGTAGAATTGTGATGGGAAAGATCYAGAGGACATTTGGGCATTATCCCAACATAGTAGTGAGGATGGGGATTTGAGGAAAGAAATAAATATTTATGATGACACACTTACTGTAGAAGAGAAGTGTAATGAYATTTCTCTACAAMTTTATGGCTTAGACACCATTTTTGAGTGGCAAACAAATTTAGGTTTCATAGGATATCAACTAAATTTTAATCTCATGAGAGGCTTTGCAATTTCAGTCTCAGAGAGTTTAGGGTTTTAGGTTGTGGAGGGTGAGAGGAATCAAAAGTGAAGAAAATGTGTCAATAAGAATCAAGAACTAGTCAATTTACTCACAGATGAGAAGACAAAGCTAAATGAGATTATTGGGATGGAGGACCTAGTGTTAGTGGGTCGATTTCTAAGTAGGAGAATGAACCAAATCTCTGAAGGTATGTGTTGGGCGCAAGCCTATTTCGAGAAGGAATTCTATTTTGGGCACAAGCCTATTTTTGGAGAAAGATCTATTTTGGGAAAGACCTATTTTTGGAAAGGAAAACCTAATTTTGGAGCACGCGCAACAGGTGGCAAGAAACCAATATGCAGAAAAAGAATTAAAAACAACGTGCAGGAGAAAAAGCAATGTGGCATGTAGGAAGACAAGCCTAACCATGATATGGTTAGGGTTTTCAACAAGTTTGTAATGGATACAAGCCATAAAGTAGTATAAATAAGGACCTAGGAGGTCTAGGGGAAGAGAGATGTCAATTGAGGATAGAGACAGTTGATTATTATGAGTTTGTGGGTTGTTGATGATTGTAATAAGTATTGTAGAAGAGTCGAGTAAGGTATTATTCGAGGGTTAAGCCACAGGTCGAGGAGCCTATTGTGAACTAATCAGCCTCACAAAGGGTTCTTACCCTCAATCTTGATTGTATTATTGAAGATATAATGTGCACAGCGCAAGATTTTGCAGCAGAAGAAATAAAAGAGCAGAGAAGCCAGATCTTTGTGGATGTAGCCCTAGGAGGGGGTGAAACATGATAAACCTTGTATGTTGTGTGATTGTTAATGAATGTTTTACTTTCTATTGATCATTATATTAATAATGAATCGTTAAAGTATCTTTATCAGCATGCATGCATAGGTTTAAAGACAAATAAATCATAGAATTACTTGAATGATTAACAAGGATAATGCATAAGGAAGAAATAACCCAATCTCAATCCCCACTCATTCCTAGACTACAAACACCTGAGTATTGCAGTCCCCCATAAAAGATATCTCGGGTGAGACTGCATTGTGCACCCTGTGCGCAACGTTTCCTTGTGGATTACCAGGAGGGCCAATAGTTTTTGAGGGTTTTGTTGGAAACCTATTTGAGAGAAGAACTTGGGTCAGCCCAAGGAGAAGTTAAAGAAACCAACAAATGGTTATGTTGCCGGTTGGAACTGCACAAGATTGAGTGGACGAGATCCGTGGAAGAAACGTGCAGAGGATGAAAGTATATAAGGGAATGTTCATGCCATGTAATCCAATGAAGGCGAAGATTGAAACACGGTTGAAAACAAAGGAACTTGAGTTTGTGCATAGAAACCCTAAGTTAACACCACACAAATATCTTGACAAATACTTGTTTAGCAACTTGCATGAGGCATTTTTTTGTGATTTCCCACATTAGTTGTAGGAGTGGCTATTAAGGTTAAAGGACAACCACCCTACAAATCGAATCAAGCAACTAGAGTGAAATCATGTGGAGTCCGCGCAGTTAGAATAAGTTAATAACAAATTTACACGCGTAGTATATTTATGGTTAGACAATATTGTTGCAGGGTTTATCACTGAATTTTCAGTAGATACCGTGAACTCCTACACCACAACAGAGCAGGATTTTCTAAAAGGACCCAAAGGTAGGTACATCAGATCCCTATACACTTCAATCAATATTTTATTGTATGACAACGATGTGATCACCATGGAATTAGACAACTAAACTTCCCTACGTGCATGGGGGAAGGCGGTAAGCACTGGCATGAGGTTGAGATATGGACAGGGAGACAGATAAGGGG
>JASDQU010504159.1:39340-54025 GCA_032191745.1 Picea mariana | reverse complement strand
AGAGGACGACACACAATTGTAGGGGAGGGGGAATGTAACATCCCCACTATAATACCCAGTTTAATTAATGATTATGTATATATAATGTGTGGCTACTACCAAAGCAATGTAATATGCGAATTGTATTTTAATTTTTTAATAACAAAATGTGATGCCAACTGCTAAGGGGACATGGACAAGAGATGGGGGCTGAATTAATCCACAAGAGAGGGGAGTGTTTAGGATAATGGCCAAGAGGGGTCCAAGGGGGAAATACCCATGTCTATTAATTTAACCCATTTTCCTAAATTTGCTAACTATATATGAACCTTCCAATTTTTGATTGAGTGTTCCCAAAGCCAATCATTGAATACATGTAAGAGGGTGGGTGTGAGTGGTCACATCTCAAAGTTATTAGGTACATGGGGGTTGAGTACAATCATCTTGGAGAAGAGTGTGAGTCAAGAAAGGCAAGCTAAAGAGAGGAAATTCACATGGGTTGGAACAACAATTTTACACATTGAGTTTTTGTGCATGAGGAGCAAGTAGAGAGAAAAATAGAGAGAAAAATAGAGAGCTGGGAGCTGGTAAAGCCATGTAGGGAGAATTCCAGAGCAATATGGAGCGTAATTGGAGCTGGAAATTGAAGATCCAGGTTTTCAAGCTTGAAGAGTGAACTCCTGTGTGAGTTGTACTAAAACAACAGGTATTTGTTGTTGGTTTGCTGATAATTTTCCTAGCAGCAATTTCCCTTGAGTTCCCAACTGAGATATTCCTAGCTGCTTATGAAAAAGAGACCTTTATAAATGAATGGGATGCTCAAGGGAGTGAGATCGGTGAAGGGGTACATTCCTTGGGTTGGATAGGTCAAGAGGAAGAGAGATGGTGGAAAACTGGGATAGTTGTAGGAGAATATCAATTGGGTTGTGAGTTTTATGAGCTGTGAGTGGACTGTGAGATACCACCCTCTTTTGTAGATTGCTAGCCTCAAATCAGGGTGACTGGCTATTGAGATTTGGAATATCTAGTCCATGGTTGGGTGGAACATCTGTCCCAAGCAACTGGTTGCACAATTCTTGTTTAAAGATAATTGTTTTATCTTGTTGCCGAGTTATTTACATGTGTTATAGTTATGCATGAACTATATGTAAAAGATAATGATTTATATTCTTTTGTAATGAGTTGTTTAGCTGCATTTCATGTTGATTATTAGCATGTTGTAGATGCATCTATTTTGTGGTTATAGAAAGTATCTAAATTTGTTTTAATTTCGTAGCTGTAAGCTACAGGAAATTGACTAATAGTAAAATAATTAATTTAGTTAGCATCAATTTATTTTTTATGTATATTCTGCACCATAATGTCCCTCAGCTGGGCCGAGGGACGCTACATTATCCTTTTTAGCATCAAATAAAGGAGCCTAGGGTTGTAGGCACAAAGGGGATGATTCCCATTTTAGAAAGTTCTTAGGAGTTTCTCCACATTCCCAAATACACATAGAGTGAATGCCATCTATCCCCTAGTTAGAATGAAAATCCTCATAGAATACCTAATCAAGGGTTCCCAATGGCTTCCTACCCTTTCCTTTAACAACTTGTCCCCCATTATACGTCCATAGAGACATCCCAATATCATTTTTTCCACCATATCAATAACCTTATTTAGTTTGAATTCCTCACCAAATACCAAGTTAACCAAGCCAACCCTTTTTTTATACACTTCTTCCTTTTGCAAGATGAAGTATCACTACCACTGCCAACATGGGATCTTGATTCCTCACCACTGCAAGGAATTTCATTTTTTTCCCTTATCTCTAGTGACAACACCTAGATCACCTGCACACAAAGATGTTAAATCTAAATAATATTCAATAAAATTGATTTGTAAACGAGGGACTTATAGCCCACTTACTTCATGAACATGGATCCTTTATGGATGTTCACTTATTGTCTCTATCTCAGTCTTGTATATAGTGTTCTTCATTAAAAAAGGATAATATGACTCTATCCTCTACCTTGTACAATGTTCTCTCTTCCTCTCTTAGCTGCAAGGTCTTCTCTTGGTTGTAACCTACACACCACAACCATTTGGAAACATAATTCCAATCTAATCAATAACAAACAATGCTCCACAAATATTTTGAATCTAGTGACCAGATACTAATGCTATGCGAATTCTCTATTCACAGTGTAGCCTACACATGATAGTTAGTTGTCAAAGAAATAACCACTAGGACTCTAAGGCTATGTTTCTTGGATCCAAGGCCTGTTCTAGATGTAGTTCTAAATGGCAACTTCTCCTTCACTATTCTCCAATGGTCATGAAAAGATGGTTCTATTTACAAACCAATTATCTCACATACACTCACTCACCGAAGATGACATAGCCATATCGACAATTGTGATATGTGTAATGTTCCATTGTTTTCAACTATCACAGTTTGATTATCCATTGTAATTATTTGGTATCCATAGTCCCACTAAGATGCAACCCTATCATTCTCATCAATATTGTGGCTTGGCCATGCATATGCTTCTCGACATGGAAAACATGAACTGCATTAGGTGTATGAGATGAGAGCACAATCAATGGAACTAAATAAGCTTTTGTTGCAAACCAGACATAATGCATCACATAAAATCTTCCCAATACAATAAGTAGTAAAATACTAATAGAATATGCTTCTAAAGGAAGAAGCAATGACCACTTCTTGTGTTCCTTCTTATCCAAAACATTTTCCACACTCTCTTTCTCTTTTGTCCTATTCTTTTTCGAGGGTTGAAAGGGTTGGAGAGTTTATTTTCCTCCACATCACCCCAAAAACATTCCATAGAAACCAAAAAATGCACCAAAATGAGATTGTGTGTCTCTAGCAAGAGTTTCAACTAAATGGCCACCTCCAAAATAGAATCCTACAATTCCCAGTTTGTTTGATGTTCTAGCTGCACTAAACTCATCTAAAATCCATTTTGCAAATATTCCAATGTCATTCACAACTCTATGTGGTAGATGTTTCCTCTAGTATTCTTCAAATTCACCTTGAGGCCCATCCTTTCTCCAAGGTTATCCTTAGTATAAGTCTGACACTAGTACATTATACCCAATGCATGATAAGCGATAAGTAAAATCTCTTGTTCCAAAATCTTCAAATCCAAATACATCACTTAGAAGAAGTATTGTAGCTCCATTATTGTTTTTCACAACCTTTAATACATAAGTATTGAAACTATCTTATTCTCCTAAAACCATCTCAACACCTTTGACTAATTCACATATTTCATCAATGTCTCCCTCATACTACACTTAGTTACCCAACACACATTTTACTACACAATTTGCAAAGGATGCATATTTTCACTGATTTTTTATAAAATTGTTCTACAAGACATGGGGAGTTTGGAGAAGGCCCAAGTATGAAAGATGAGGTGAATTCACCTATATATGAGATAAATCAACCAACCTAGTGATAAATTGACCTAGGGAACAAGGGGAATCTCACACAGTGTGTATCAAACCTGTATGGTTGCCATATGGCTGCATGGGTGAAAGGAAATGACCTAGAGAGGATCAATTCACCCATACTATGAAATTATAGTCCAATGAAGAAAATATTCATCCCAACAAGAAATAAATCCAACCAATGGGGTGTGTGGTGGCCACAATGTCACTCCTTAATTCATTATGATTTTATAAGCAAAAGGAAAGGTGCCCCTACTAAATTTGAGCTATAACGCCTAATCCACTATTTCCACTAGCGTATTGATTATTATTTACCTACATTAAGGGAGTTGGGGATTTAAGATATTATTGATGATTTATCCTTGGGGATGTTTTTCACAATTGATAATCTCATTGATTTTGTTCTTTCAGATGTCCTTCATTATACTGCTTCTTTGACCTTTCTGTGATAAACATGTTGTCTTTTAAGCCTTTACACTGTTTGGTTTTAATGGATTTGAATTTATTGTTGATATTATTGAATGGAAGGATTGATGCCCCATCTTATGACTTAGATGAGTTTGCTTTTAAGGACTTCCCGAATTCTCATGCTTTGGTTTGAAACTTAATATCATGGCATCATTGAGAAGTATATGGTTTGCTTGAATGAAGAACATATTGGCATTTTTTCATTCGTTGGCATGTGAATTGTACCTAAGGAAGCCATTCTTTCAACAAGCATTTCTTTTCAACTTCTTTTCATTTGATGAGTAAAATGACAATGGGAAGGAATCTAAATTCTATAACATACTAGCAAGTATCTCCTTCCTTGTTTAACAAAGCTTGTTCTTGTTGTGGTTGCAGAAACACAGTTTCCAAGTCACTTTCTTATTAGATTCTTCTATTGTTTCAATTCCTCAAGAAGATCATGCCTAAGTAGAAGATAACGTTCTTTTGGTCACAGAAGACCAGACACTTAAGAGAAAATCCTTCGATTGATAAAGAGAGGTGGAAACCTCAAGTGTGCCTTGAGAAACCCCATATTTATCTACCTAATCGCTTCAACCTTGAAATGAATGTGGGAATCCTGTGATTTTGTTCTTCTTGGATATGCTTTTCTCTAATCAAATATTTATTATTATTGAAGATAGCATTCAGAATTGAGCTTCATTATTCCCAAAACCCATTTGGATTTGAGTTTATCCTTATATATACTAGGTCTGAATCTTATCGTATTTTTATTATTTTTCGAGAACCCTCATCCATATGGAACTTGGATCCATGTCGAGAACCTTGAACCATCGGACCTGCCTTATCGGGTTGATATTCTTGGGTTCTCCCATCATGATGACAGGAAGACATCTCTTCGTGCTTTTTTGAGGACCGAAATACCATTGATTTCCTCTATGTCTTCCTCGAATTAATTTATCCTTTGGACCTTAAATTTATTAAGAAACCTTCCCTTTGCCACATTGACAACCCATATCATTCGCTTGGCTCAATCGATGGTTAAAATTCTTCTTGTTTGCATCTAGCATAGTCGTGGGAACATTTTCAAGTTTCTGAATATCTCTATTTTCTCACGCCTTGGTCTTTTCCTCAAATAAATGACTCTGATGAATTATTTTGTTTAATAAATGGTTGGGAGTAAATCACCTGTATCCACCCTTTCCTCGTCTCTACATTTCTTAAGACTCTGGATTCTATATGTGTCCATGTCATCGCTAGCCATACTCCTAGCTACCTTTTTCCACTCCCCGCATACGTCATCAGGCTCTTACCTTATTGAGCTCTTCCTCATTGGGAGATGTTTTACCATTTGCTCATAGTTGTCCCTGATATCCGAAGCCCAAAAATCTATCAGATCCACCCACTCTAACTCTCCTCATCTGATTGACAATCTACTTTGCTCATCCTAGTTCCCGAAACCTAAAATCTGATGAGCCAATGAGACTTATCTTAGCAGACGAGCTCCATCAGGTTGTTTAATTCAGATTACCTTTCCCACAACCCTATCTCACAAGCCAATCAGATGATCTCCATTGGGTATTCGGGCTGTTAGATTAATTCACTTTCCTAGTTTCTTATTCTTCCCAAGCATCATATTTTGAAGTCAATTGAACTTCATCCATTGGGGTCACCCTTCACAATTTCCCCTTGATCGGATTGATGTATCCCATGTGCCAGGATAGTGTCAAGCTCCCTTTCATCATATGGGTCACCCTTGGTGGTGTTGACGTGTCATCCCTTTACCCATAGGTTTCTCACCAATTTTCTTATCCAGATTATCACGACCTTGATATTGGTGAGGAACCCTGATCTAGGTACATAACCTTGACCGATAATGGAACTTTGACCCGTGCAGAACCAAACCTAAATTTTCCCCAACCTTAGCTGGAATTTATTTTGTATATATGATCTATATAGTTTATTTGTTTTATTTTTATTTTTATTGTTTGTTATTTTCTTCCTTTATTTTTTTATTTTTTAAATTTCCTATGGTTTTCCAAATCTACCCATGGTTTTCTCAAAACTAGACATGGTTTTAAATTTACATTTATTCTAGGAATTACATGAGGAAATTGATTTTACCATGGTGAAATTATTTTTACTTGGGGAAATTACTTTTTCAATGAGGATTAACTTTACCTATCATACATTTTCCATAAATCTAAAGCTATATCATCTTTATTACATGAGATTTTAACTTTGTTATTTTGTCACTGTTATTCCCTAGCCTAGGGATAACTAAGGAGATTATGTCTAGAGGCCCAAAGGTCCTAGACATGGAGTACCGAGAGCCATATTGACTTGAGTCTGGAACTTGAGGGCCCATATTTCTTCTTCAATGCCTCCACCTTGTCAACAATAGTAACATCCATCCCATCAACCTGGTCCTTCAACAACAATGGGTCTTGCTCCATGAGGTAATGAGTCCGGGTATCATGGTATGTGTCACTCTGATTCTCAAAACATTTGAATATGTGCATTTAATTATTTTTACTTATGATGTGTGCATGGATCTTATTCCTTTCCACTTGTCCCCACCTGGGGGGAATGACATGATGCCCTAGCAAGTTGGTTCCCATAGGGTTTGAGTTGCCACTTGGTGGGTTCATGAAAGGTCATTGTCCATTCCCACCATACTTATCACTTTTCATATTTTTCTCTCTCATCCATCCCCTACACTGGTTCAGGCATTGGGTTTTCCAAGATAGCAAAGGGTTGTACCTTACCTTGTGGGAAGAAGGAGCTAAAGGCCCAGAGAGTAAAAGTAGTTGGCAAAATTTAAAAGCCAAAAGAACAAAACATTCAGATGCTTCACCTAGGGTTCCCCGAGAAATCAATAAAAGGATTCTCAACAAGAAATAGAGGGACCCATAAAATATTAAAATCAAGACCTAGTTAGAGGATAGGGGGTCTCATCATGAGCCAGCCTCTTAGGTCCTTGGGAATCTAGCAGTATGACACTACCATTCAACTGGTCACCACTCTAGGGTAGTGGCTCTTGGTGGCATAGCCAAGAGAAAGGGGGTCTCATCACGAGCCAACTTTCTGATCTCTGTGAAATGCTTGTGGGTAACATTGTCACCACTGGTCACCATGTCAGGGCAGTGTCCCCTAACTAGTCTCTTGAAAAGCAATAAGATAAAAGGCATTGAATGGGCTTGGAAACATTTGCATCCATGACAAGGTGCAACTCACCCTCTTCAGAGACACCCACAAGTAAGCCATACATTCCCCTATCATCACTGCACCCATTGCTCAAACATCCCTCACCTCCTGATCCACTTACATGGCCTAGATTTGTCTTCACCTAGAAACATCCCACATTCAATGACAATTAGCCTAATAGGACCTCTTGATGTCCTCTCCAAACCTCCTTGTAGAATAGCATAACGTCTTTGAGCACTTGTCTGGGAAAGGGGGTTTTATGCACATGTTTAAATAACTTCATTATTAGATGTGATTGGCATTGCTATGATCTCTGTGAATTATGAGCCCATGGAGGGAGTACTTTTTGTTGTTGTAGGGCCACACCTGATAGACAGGTACACATGAGGAGATGATTAGTTCAGACCTCCATAGGGATAAAATCCCACCAGGTGGATGCTGAGACCCCAACCAGGGGCAGAGACAGGACATAGGCTTGCACTATAGAGAGAGGAGGACGTTCCACTAGAGACAGCTCGACAGGCTTGGACCTAAGGGGATCGTTCCCTCCAATTATGATGTAGGCCTTGGAAGGCCCATGAAATCACCTCTGTGACCCTTGACATCACCCAAATTTTGATTGACACTTTGGAGGCAGTTGTGTGCCAAGTGGCACGTGTGGCTTGATCCAGAAGCCTTGGGAGGCCTAACGTTTTTCTCCTAGAGGCCAATGTTTCACCAGAGAGGCCTAATATCACCCTAAAAGGGCATGACATCACCATTTCTGATTGATTTAGGGTTAAAATTTTTCATTTAATGTAAAAACTGGATATTACATGTAAACTGGCCATGTCATCCTTTTTGACCTAATTCTGGTCATTGTAACTGTATAAATAAGGGATTTTCCCTTGTATTATTTCATCATCTTTCACTCACACAAGTGTGAGGTCTGAAATTTGCACCCTAATTAGGGTTACTTGGCTGAAATTTGGTGCACACTTCTTGAAGGAGGCTTTTTTTGGACTATTTTGGCATTTTTCTTGGTGGAAGTGTTCAACTAGGCTATTTTCTAGATGATTCTTGGTGAATGTAAGTAAATTTTCTGCAATTCTTCTCCATTGAATGGTTATAGTTATATTTATCTTGCATTTATACTAATATTATGAAATTTCTTTCTTAAAACCCTAGGAGGCTAAAGCACATGTTATTGTCCTTGCCTTAATAACTTTCACCTACTAGATTATGCTAGAAAACTATTTTTCTTGAAGCTTTTGCTAAGTGCCTTGCCATTGCAACACCCTAGCACATTTTGCTTCATCTAAGCCATCATTTTTTTTTATCTTTGAGCTAAAGAAGGAGGAAAACTACTAGGGCCCAGGGTTACCTATTTCCTAGTAGCCATTTCGCCCCTAGGGTTTGGTGATTGAAGCCTTGGGATACCATCAATTCAATTATTAACCCCTCTTGTCTCTAGTTCTCTCATTATCATTTGTTCCTTCAAGATTTGATGCTTCTTAAAAGGACTCCATTTATCCTAAATATCACTGATCTAAGCCTTGCTATTGAGTGATTGACAAAAACTACTACCAAAACCTTTACCTTGAGCTCTCTACTAACTACTCCTAACCTTAGAATAGTCTAATCTACTAACCTATTTGCTGTTGTTACTAAAGTAAGATACAACCATCTATTGCAGCACTAAAAGTACCTAAAAGCAATTGAAAAGTTGATTAATACACTGCCTTATTTGCTTTTGACAAATGCTAGTACTTTGCTATTGACGAGTAATTATTCTTGGTTATTTTGAAGCCATTTTAAGACATTTATTGTGAAGCTATTGTCTTATAAACATTGCTGCTATAAATTTCTGTTTGCTTCACCATATATCAACTATTGCTTTAATTGATAAATTCCATGGTTTTATGAAGTACTAACAACAAGTTGTACTTGCAAAAGATATTTTTTCTTGTTTCTTTGTTCTTGGTAGGTACATCTTAATTCTTCATTACTTCATTTGTTAAAACCCTAGGACTTTTTGATCAGCGTGACTTGTGAGAGGGGACATTTTCATAGAAACTTTAACCTTTGCCTTCTCAAACCCCTAGGTCACTGGGGATGTCTCCCCTGGGCTATCAACCCTAAATAAAAAGAGGTATCCCCTTGAGGTGACATTGATAGGATAGCCTCCCATTATGCCAATTTTCCTTCCCTAAACCTTATCCTTTGGAACAAGTAAAAATTGTGCGATAACATTTTGGCACCATTGCTGGGGAACATTGAGTCAATTCTCCTAAAAAATGACACTTCTCGGTAAGTCTTTCCTCAAAAATCTTTATCTTAAAAAGATTACTCGACGACTCCACTAAAGGTGATCCCATCATCCCTTTGATATTTTAAAGAAAATTATCCTTCTACTCCACTAACGTTTTCCAAGGTGCAGTCTTACTTTCAATTTTGGGATATTTCCAAGTTATGGGATCATGGTGCCCTGGGAAAAAGTGTATCCGACTATTGATTTCAAATTTTTTCAAGGATACCCGCATTACTTTGATGCAAAATGGTTGAACAACTCTCCAAGATTTGGAGGCCTCCCATTTACTCACATTGTAGAGTTTATGAAGTATATAAGCAAGATAGAGTGGGAAGGGGAGGACATTCTAGTAAAATTATTCATACTTTCTTTGCCATCCTTTTTGCAAGATTGGTTTAAGGGTTGTTGTGAAGATAAGGTTATATCATCTTTCCTATACCTAATCAATAGGTTTATTGAATTTGTCAAACCAAAATGCCAGACATATGAATACTCCCCTCAAAATCTCACAATAGCCTTAGACAAAAAAGGATTCACCACTGATATTGTAGAAGATCTCAGGGATGTATACCATACTCAATGCCAAGAACCCTTTGATGTAGAAGAAGAGATTTACGAACAAAATTGTCAACTCCTTGAAGAGGAGAAATATTTCTCCCATGATTTGATAGAATGCAATGAAGATATAACTAGAGAAATGAATTATGAGGATGAAGCACTGGTAACTGCTCCTCCGTCTGTTGAAGCTATCCAAGATCCTATCTCTCCTACACAAGACAAAGAGAATGAGGTGAGTCATTTTCCATTCTATCATTTTGATGACACCTTGTTCTATGGTTCAGAAGGTGAAGAAGTAAAGAAACCCTTGGAAGAGCTAGTTCCTTCACTTTTTGGTGAAGATGAAGAGATGAGTCTTGGGGATGGTGTACTAGATCCTCTCCCATTTTATGAAGTCATCCAAGCCATTGATGCTCCTGTACAACAAGAAGTGAACATGGTAAGTTACTTCCCTTTCCGAGATTTTGATGATGCTTTGTTCTATTATTTGGAAAGAGAAGAGGTACTAGAGGAGCCCTTGGATGCATTAAATTCTTCATGTTATGATAAAGGTAGTGACATTGTTGATAATATTGATGTGTTCATACATGTTGGAAGGTGTAAGTGGGATGCGATTGGTTCTAATGAATATCCTATTTACCACATTGAGGTTCATTTCCAAAATTTGAATTTACAACTATCATATGAAGTTACAAATTTTGACAATTGGAAACAAGGAGATGGTATGATTACAAACTTGTTTCAGACACCCAAGGATGACCTAGTTCTATATTCTCCAAGTGATTTTTGGTCATACCTTGAGTATTTTGATGATTATTCCTCTGAGAACTTGGATTTATTCCATGAATAATATTATCCACTACCATTGTGCTCAGATCTTGATAGAGGTAAGGACATCATTTGCCTGGAGAAGGGTTTTTGTGAATTTTTTTTCTAGCCACCTTCGATTATTTTATCTTGTTGTATCATTAAAGGCGTAGTTGGGAAGTATGTATTTTGTATTAAGTTTACTCTCAGGAAAACCCTAGAGTTCAAGGGTAGGTTGAATACCTCAAGAGGAAGTCTCTCATATGAGTCTTTCAACCTTCCCTTAAGATTTTTTCAGTCATCTTCTGGGTCCTTGCCAGTCCCTTCCCAAGCCTCAAATTGTGAAGACATCAGAGGAAGCCATCTTTTAGAACCTTCGAGTCAGTCTTTTGAACCTTTGAATTTTCACGATCCCTTCTTGAAATGGATTGAGCACTTTCTTGAGAGAATGACTTGGTGCCATTTTTTCTCTCTCACCCGCCTCCATGAGCTAGACCTTAGGATTTCCAATGATACAACAAATTTTCTAACTCATGTTATTTTTCTGCTTAACTTATCACTTCTTTGGTTTATAATGAAGGACATAGGTAGGCATTGTGAGTTGTTGTTGGGGTGGTTTCATTGTCTATTCGGCTACACCTAACATTCAACCAACAGGTAAGTAGAGGTAAGTAGGTAGGCATTTGCATTCATTGTGTATACCATTTGAATTTCATGTTAGAGTAGTTGTATGTCCATTTGTATATATGCCTGATTATTTTCATTTTCTGTACCATATATGAGCCCGGGGTGATATCACCACCCCAAATGATTACTAATAATTTGTTGTTGAGATCAAGCAGATCACAGGTCATGCCAGAGATGATGAGGTTCTCATGCGCTCTACGGTGAGCACATGTCCCTGAGTTGAAGCTAAATGTTATCCCCTAGCCTAGGGATAACTAAGGAGATTATGTCTTTAGGCCCACAGGTAGTAGACATGGAGTACCAAGAGCCATATTGACTTGATCCTGGCCCTGGAGGGCCCATATTTCTTCTTCAATGCCTCCATCTTGTCAGCAACAAAAACATCCATCCCATCAGCCTGGTACTTTAGCAGCAGTGTGTTTTGATACATGAGGTAATGAGTCTGGGTATCATGGTATGTGTCACTCTGATTCTCAAAACATTTGAATATGTGCATTTAATTATTTTTACTTCTTACGTGTGCTTGGATCTTATGCCTTTCCACTTGTCCACACCTGGGGGGAATGACATGATTCCTTAGCAAGTTGGTTCCCATCAGGTTTGAGTTTCCACTAGGTGGGTTCATGAAAGCTCATCGTCCATTCCCACCATACTTATCACTTTTCATATGTTTCCCTCTCATCCATCCCCTACACTAGTTCATGCATTGGGTTTCCCAAGCTAGCAAAGGGTTGTACCTTACCTTGTGGGAATAAGGGGCTAAAGGTTGAGAGGGTAAAAGTAGTTGGAAAAAGATAAAATACAAAAGAACAAAAGCTTCAGATGCTTCGCCTAGGAATCCCCTAGAAAGAAATAAAAAGATTCTCAGCAAGAAACATAGGGACCCATAAAATAATAAAATCAAGACCTAGTTAGAGGATAAGGGGTCTCATCACGATCCAACATATTAGGTCCATGGGCATGTAGAGGTATGACACTACCATTCATCTAGTCACCATGCCAGGGCAGTGGCTCTTGGTGGCATAGCCAAGAGAAAGGGGGACTCATCACGAGCCAACCTTCTCATCTCCATGAAATGCTTGTGGGTAACATTGTCACCACTAGTCACCACACCAGGGCAGTGTCCCCTAACTAGTCTCTTGAAAGAAAAATCTATAAGATAAAAGATAAAAGGCATTTAATGGGCTTGGAAAAACTTGCATCCATGACAAGGTGCATATCACCCTCTTTAGAGGCACCCACAGGTAAGCCATACATTCCCCTGTCATCACTGCACTCATTGCTCAAATATCCTTCACCACCTCATCTACTTACATGGCCTTGATTTGTATTCACCTGGAAACATCCCACGTCCAATGAGAATTAGCCTAATAGGACCTCCTGATGTCCTCTCCAAACTTGGCTTGTAGAATAGCATAACGTCTTTGAGCACTTGTCTAGGAAATGGGGTTTTATGCACATGTTTAGATAACTTGATTATTATATGTGATTGACATTGCTATGATGCCTGTGACTTATGAGCCCATAGAGGGCATACTTGTTGTTGTTGCAGGTCTAGACCCGATAGACATGTACACATGGGGAGATGATCAGTACGGACCTCCATAGCACTAAAATCTCACCAGATGGATGCTAAGACCCCAGCCAGGGGTAGAGACATGACAAAGGTTTGCACCAGAGAGAGAGGAGGACATTCCACCAGAGACAGCCTGGCAGGCCTAAACCTAGGGGGATCTTGCCCTCCCACTATGATGTAGGCCTTGGAAGGCCCATGATGTCACCTCTATGACCCTTGACATCACCCAACGTTTGATGGACACTTTGGAAGCAGTTGTGCACCAAGTGGCACATGTGGCTTGATCTAGGGGCCTTGGGAGGCCTAACATTTTGCTCCTGGAGGCCAACATTTCACTAGAGAGGCCTAAAGTCACCCTAAAAGGGCATGACACCACCATTTCTACTTTATTTAGGGTTTTAATTTTTCATTTAATGTAAACACTGGATATTACATGTAAACTGGCCATGTCGGCCTTTTTGACCTAATTCTGGTCATTGTAACTGTATAAATAAGGGATTTTCCCTTGTATTATTTCAGCATCTTTCACTCACACAAGTGTGATGTCTGAAATTTACGCCCTAATTAGGGTTAATTGGCTGAAATTTGGTGCACACTTCTTGAAGGAGGCTTATTTTGGAATATTTTGGCATTTTTCTTGGTGAAAGTGTTCAACTAGGCTATTTGCTAGATGATTCTTGGTGAATTTAAGTAAATTTTCTACAATTCTTCTACATTGAATGGTTATAGTTATATTTATCTTGCATTTATACTAAGATTATAAAATTTCTAGCTTAAAAACCTAGGAGGCTAAAGCACATGTTATTGTCTTTTCCTTAATAACTTTCACCTACTAGATTATGCTAGAAAATCGTTTTTCTTGAAGCTTTTGCTAAGGGCCTTGCCATTGCAACAACCTAGCACATTTTGCTTCATATAAGGTGTCATATTTTTATCTTTGAGCTAATTAAGGAGGAAAACTACTAGGGCCTAGGGTTACCTACTTCCTAGTAGCCATTTCCCCCCTAGGGTTTGGTGATTGAAGCCTTGGGCTACTAACACTTCAATTATTAACCCCTCTTGCCTCTAGTTCTCTCATTATCATTTGTTCCTTCAAGATTTGCTGCTGCCTAAAAGGACTCCATTTACCCTAAAAATCACTGATCTAAGCCTTGCTATTGAGTGATTGACAAAAACTACTATCAAAACCTTTACCTTGAGCTCTCTACTAAGTACTCCTAACCTTAGAATAGTCTAAGCTACTAACCTATTTTTTGGTGTTACTAAATTAATCTACATCCATCTATTGCAGCACTAAAAGCACCTAAAAGCAATTGAAAAGTTGATTAATACACTGCCTTATTTTCTTTTGACAAATGCTAGTACTTTGGTATTGACGAGTTATTATTCTTGGTCATTTTGAAGCCTTTTTAAGGCATTTATTGTGAAGTTATTGTCTTATAAACATTCATGCTATAAATTTCTGTTTTCTTCACCATATATCAATTATTGCTTTAATTGATAAATTCCATGGTTTTATGAAGTACTAACAACAAGTTGTACTTGCAAAAGATATTTTTTCTTGTTGCTTTGTTGTGGGCAAGTACATATTAATTATTCATTACTTCATTGGTTAAAACCCTAGGACTTTCTGATCAATGTGACTTGTGAGAGGGGACATTTTATTAGAAACTTT
>JASDQU010504159.1:9350-20339 GCA_032191745.1 Picea mariana | reverse complement strand
ACATTAAGGGAGTTGGGGATTTAAGATGTTATTAATGATTTATCCTTGGGGATGTTTTTCATAATTGATAATCTCATTGATTTTGTACTTTCAGATGTCCTTCATTATACTTCTTCATTGACCCTTTTGTGATGAACATGTTGTCTTTTAAGACTTTACACTATTTGGTTTTAATGGATTTGAATATATTAATGATCTTATTTAATGCAAGGCTTTCTACCCCATCTTATTCCTTGAATGATTTTTCTTTTAAGGACTTCCTGAATTCTTATTGTTTGGTTTGAAACTGCATCTCATGGCATCATTGAGAAGTATATAGTCGGATTGAATGAAGAACATATTGACCTTTTTGCATTCTCTGGCATGTGCATTGTACCTAAGGAAATCATTATTTTAACAAGCCTTTCTTTTCAATTCCTTTTCATTTGATGAGTAAAATGATGATGGGAAGGAATCTAAATTCTATAACATACTAGAAAGTATCTCCTTCCTTGTTTAACAAAATTTGTTCTTTCTATGGTTGTAGGAAGAAGGTTTCCAAGTCACTTTATTATTAGAATCTTCTGTTGTTTCAAGTCCTCAAGAAGATCATGCCTAAGAAAAAGATATTGTGATTTTGGTCACAGAAGACCAACCACTTAATAGAAAATCATTTGATTGATAAAGATAGGTGGAAACCTCAAGTGTGCCTTGAGAAACCCCATATTTATCTAGCTAATCACTTCAACATTGAAATTCATGTGGGAATCCTATGATCTTGTTCCTCTTGGATATGCTTCTCTCTAATCAGATCTTGATCATTATTGAAACTAGCATTCAGAATTGAGCCTCATTATTCCCAAACCCCATATGGATTTGAGTTTATCCTTGTACATCCCAGGTTCGAATCTTCTCATATTTTATTATTTTTCTAGAACCCTCATCCATATGGAACCTAACTCCATGTTGAGAACCTTGAACCATCAGACCCCACTTATCAGGATGAGATTCTTTGGTTCTTCCATCACGATGACAGGAAGACATCTCTTCATGCTTTTTCAAGGATCGATATCCCATTGATTTCCTCTTTGTCTTCCTCGAATTAATTTATCCTTTGGACCTTAGATTTATTAAGAAACCTTCCATTTTCCACATCGAAGACCCATATCATTTGCTTGGCTCAATCAACAATTCAAATTCTTCTCGTTTGTATCCAGCCTAGTCGTGGGAACATTTTCAAGTTTCCGAATATCTCTATTTTCTCACACCTTGGTATTTTCCTCAAATCAACGACTCAGATGGATTATTGTGTTTAATCAATGGCTGGGATTAAATCACCTGTATCCAACCTTTCCTCATCTCTACATTTCTTAAGACTTTGAATTCTATATGCGTCCATGTCACTTCCAACCATACTCTTAGATACCTTTTCCCACTCCCCACATACCTCATCGGGCTCTTACCTTATCGAGATCTTCCTCATTGGGAGTTGTTTTACCATTTGTTCGTAGTTGTCCCCAAGATCCACTATCAGATCAACCCTCTCTAACTCTCCTCATCTGATTGACAATCTACTTTGGTGATCCTAGTTCCCGAAACCTAAAACCCGATGAGCCAATGGGACTTATCTTAGCAGACGGGCTCCATCTCGGTGTTTAGTTTAGATTCCCTTTCCCACAACCCTATCTCACAAGCCAATCATATGATCTCCATTGGGTCTTCGGGCTATCAAATTACTTCACTTTCTTGGTTTCTTATTCTTCCCAACCATCATATTTTGAATATGATCGAACTTCATCCATTGGGTTTACCCTTCACAATTTCCCCTTAATTAGATTGATGTATCCTGCATGCCAGGATAACATCAAGCTTCCTTTCATCATATGGGTCACCCTTCGTGGAGTTGACGTGCGATCCCTATACCAAATGGTTTCTCACCAACTGTCTTATCCATATTAACACGACCTTTATCTCGGTGTAGAACCCTAACCTAGGTGCAAAACCTTGACCAGTAATGGAACTTTGACCCGTACAGAACCAAACCTAAATTTTCCCCAACCTTAGCTGGAATTTATTTTGTATATATGATTTGCATAGTTTATTTGTTTTATTTTTATTTTTAATGTTTGTTATTTTCTTCTTTTATTTTTTATTTTTTTAAATTTCCCATGGATTTCCAAATCTACTCATGGTTTTCTCAAAACTACACATGGTTTTAAATTTACATTTATTCTAGGAATTACATGGGGAAATTTCTTTTACCATGGTGAAATTATTTTTACTTGGGGAGATTACTTTTACAATGAGGATTAACTTTACCTATCATACATTTTCCACAAATCTAAAGCTATATCATCTTTATTACATGAGATTTTAACTTTGTTATTTTGTCACATTTGTTTAATTTCGTCGACCATATTTTATATTCTCAAATTTTTTTTATTTGTATTTGTATTTGTATTTTTATTTTCCAATTTTTTATTATATTTTTTTTCCAAAGTCCCAAGGTATTGTATTTCATTATTTTTAAGTCCATAAATTTTATTTTTCATTTTGATTTTATTTATTTATTTTAATTTTTGTTTTATTATTCTATTATTACTATTATTATTTATTTTTAGGGACCTAAACGAATTGATTTACTTGTACTTGCTCTCACCAAGCTGCAACTCTCACCAACTTGCAGGCTCACTTGTGGGGGAGTTTACCATGTGGTGTTACGAGGAAAAAATTCTCTATGGCCAAGGGTAAACCACAACATACAGGTATGACTGTAGAAATCAACTCAATTCGATTGTATGTTATATAAACTAATATGGAAGATAAGAAAGAGGCCTACCTCGATCCAACGTTCGATGATGTTCCACCATTGAGAACTTTGACCCAAAGCTTTATACTTGCAATAAGTTCTTAACAAACGAGCATAGAAAGTACATGGTGATAGTATAAAGGAGTTAGCACATTAGATAACATAATCCATTAATAAACATTACAAACATGCCCATGGATAATAATCATATATTTGCACGATACCAATAGGATGGGAAAGGAGTATTTCTATCAATAATTGATCAACATAAGTGACAACATTACAGACTTCTGTGTCAGCACGGTTCGAAACCAAGAAACCAAGTTCCTTCCAACTGGGCCTCCACCACTTCAATCCTCCACCAAAGGCAAGCTCATAGGAGAGAGACAATGAAGTTCTCTCAACAATAGGGAAAGATCTTGGGGGTTGAACATTGTGTTCAGACTTGAGGGACAAAGGGATGTAGACTCAATATGAAGTAATTTATCCACAGTAACTTTTCTCTCAAAGTTGAATGCTTTCTCCTCTTTTTCATAGCTCGGAATTGTGCTCTTATAGCCTTCAAAATGCAACTTAAGGGTCGAGTTAGAACATTTCTAGTATGTGGAAGGCAAAGGATCAGAGATCTCCTATCGTGACATGGAAACCCAACTCCATTTTGTATTTTTTGGCACAAATCCCGGTGTACGCAGGATGTAGTGGAGCAGCCTGCATATACGCATGTTGTATAACAGACAAGGCATGTATGTGTGGAAAAATGTTTATTTTTGGCTCTGGATTCATCAAAAAGGGATGACAAGTGTGCATAGGGAAATGAAAAAAGGCCCTCTGTGAAAGATAACAATGGTGGGGAAAATCTTGCTATAACAGATGCCCCCTAATGTGTGAGATCAGAGGAGTATATGCGATAGTCGAAATCCATTATAAATAACCTAGGAATGGAGTGGTAGAGAACCAGATGGATGAACTCAATTTCTCATTACATTTTGCATTGACTTTGCATACATGGATGCTAATAATACAATGCAGATCCATGTGAAAAATATACCAAATAAGTGTCTGTGGCCATGAATAGGCAAATACAAATATGGTTATATGCCAAAATTTGTCATAGTCACGAACAAGGCCCAATGAAACCAGTCTCAAAATCAATCTGAAGATATATGTATACAATGGAGTACAATCTGATCTCCCATGATCACTGAAGTCAAATAGGTGTTGGTCCAATGAAATGGAAGCAACATCTTAGGAAAGCTGTGGCCACATAGTGATGTCTTCAAGTCTTCTACACTATCCGCCAAGGGTGCAAGTCTACATCATGTGAATAAAGGAGTTGAGGTCGAACACAATGAGACATCATTTGACTATTGTTCATTGAGGTATACTGTTAATAAACATGAGACAACATACCAATAATGAAAGTAGGTATCAAGGCACCGAGTACATTCCTACAAGTGTGAATAAAGGAGTTGGTGTCGAAAACTTGAGAAATCCATTGATCAGGAGACATTGATATATTCTCATCTGTCAATGGCGAGAGAGCCTACCACTAATGAATGCAAGCCTCAAGGTACTCATAAAACTATAGGTCTCGTATCCAGAATAAAGGAGCTGAAGTCTATGGAAAGAGACCCGCTAAAAGGAGAGCATTAAGGCATCTCTCATCAGTCAGCACGAGGAACAAAGCAGGAGCATCATGATTTGGTGGAGATCGGACGAAGAACATGTTCACGAACAAACAACCATGTGCATCTTTCGTGTGTACCAAATGCAAGTGGTATATGAAAAACACCTTCTGAATAACAACCAATGATGAAAACTACTGACAAAGGTGAGGAAACCACCAATAAGGCTAATGGCATCCAAGACATTGCACGAATCCCAAAATGTGAATAGATGTCTTGTCATCGAACACAAGGGAAACCACCCATTCAACGACCAATGATGAAATGTCGATTGTTGGGTTCAAGGTGACCTACCAATGATGCAAGTAGGGCCAGGGTGCATGATAATACCATAGTATCATGTGTTTCTGAGACAAACTGAGGGTATGGACGACATGCAAAGTCAATATTTATGAGGAGTGGCCGACACAGGTTGATGGAATTCCTTTGAACAAGAGCATGAGACATATGGTGGACTCCGACAGCATAGACTCAATGATGTGACTATTAGATGCAGGAGGCATCGATAACGTTCTCTATAGGGATTGGAAGAGTAACCAGTCAGTAGAGAAAACTCTGTGACGAGATCAACTTCCTAAGGCCATGCTAAACCCAAAATTATGATGACACAAGGACTCAATAATTTTGTGCTCTGTTCAAAGGTGACACGAATGCTGCCAATTATAATATAGTACTCCCTTCCTGCCTGTATTTTTTTTTTTTCATAACAAATGAATGCTATGATACAGAGGAGGAAATGAGTGTCGCAAGTAAGCAAAACTAGTTCCAATAGTGGAACGTACCTATGCTTAATGCAAGGAAATGCATGTGGGAGATGGACACTCGGGGTGATGTTCCCTCCAGGGTATAGGGTGTCAAACTGCAAAGGATATAAACAAGGCTCTGGTTGGTTGAGGATGCAAAAACTGCTTAGGCAACGGTTTATAATGCAAAGTGAGAACCAAATAAAGGCTCAATACTACAAGCAAGGGCATGAGATGCAATCACAACTTAATGCCAAAAAATATCCCTTTTTATGTCTTGTAGTCTACTTGGTGTGAAAAAGGGGTAAACTTGTGCCAAACATACGTCTTTTCAAATCCAATTTACGAGTGTCAAAAAGACAAGTTCACTCGACAATCTTTTCTATTTTTGATAATGAGTTAGAAAAGAGCTTAACTAAGACTCATAACCTTTCAAAACCAATTTAATGAGTGTGAAAGGGACAAATCACTATCTTTTCGATTTTTAGACGAGTCAGAAAAGAGTTTAACTAAGACTCATTTTTGGGAGTCCACGGGGAATAAGGTCGTATGTGCATGAATGATAAACAAGGCTCATCATAAGGTCATGTATTGAATTATAATGGACTCCCAGTCCTAAGGAAAAACTCGGCATGGGCACCAAATGACAAAGAGGATCTAACTCAATTCGATTGTATGTTATATAAACTAATGTGCAAGATAAGAAAGAGGCCTACCTCGATCCAATGTTTGATGACATTCCACCATTGAGCAATTTGACCCAAAGCTTTATACCTACAATGAGTTCTTAACAAATGAGCATAACAAGTACATGGTGATAGTATAAAGGATCTAGCACATTAGATAACATATTCCATTAATAAAATTACAAACATGTCCATAGATAATAATCATATATTTGCACGATACCAATAGGACGAGAAATGAGTATTTCTATTAATAATTGATCAGCAGAAGTGAAAACATTACAGACTTCCTTGTCAGCACGGTTCGAAACCAAGAAACCAAGTTCCTTCCAAATGGGCCTCCACTACTTCAATCCTCCACCAAAGGAAAGCTCATAGGAGAGAGACAATGAGGTTCTCTCAACAATAGGGAGAGAGCTTGGGGGATGAACACTGTGTTCAGACTTGAGGGACAAAGGGATGCAAAATCAATATGAAGTAATTTCTCCACAATAATTTTTCTCTCAAAGTTGAATGCTTTCTCCTCTTTTCCATAGCTCGGAATTGTGCTCTTATAGCCTTCAAAATGCAACTAAAGTGTTGAGTCAAAACGTTTCTAGTATGTGGAAGGCCAAGGATTAGAGATCTCCTGTCGTGACATGGAAACTTGACTCCATTTTGTATTTTCTGGCACAAATCTTGATGTATGCAGGCTGTAGTGGAGCATCCAGTGTATATGCATGTTGTATAGCAGATAGGGCACGTATATGTGTAAAAATGTGTATTTTTGGCTCTGGATTCATCAAAAAGGGATGACAAGTCTGCATAGGGAAATGGAAAAAGGTCCTCTGTGCAAGATAGCAATGGTGGGGAAAATCTTTCTATAACATGTGGGAAATACTTTGCACCTTAGAAATACCCTACCACATGATTACCTGCAACTCACATACCTTTGTGGACTCTCACTAACTCTTACCAACCCATGAGCCTATCACCAACTCTCACCAACTTTCTGACTCACTTGTGCGAGCGTTTACCATGTAGGAAATACCTCACACATTAGAAATACCTTACCACATGATTACCTGCAACCTGAATACCTTTGTAGACTCTCACCAACTCTTACCAACCCACGAGCATATTAGACTGGAAATTTTGGACTTTTAAATTATTTTATTGATTATTTTATTTTTTGGGCTCTCACTATGCTGGAATTTCCCATGCGGGGATTCACCTTAGGGTATATCACATGGTTCACCTACAACCTGCAACCTGCATCCCTTGCGGGATTCATCCTCATGACATGTTATAGGTTTCACCACAAGTGTTTACCACGCACATGCAATGTGGGTTTTTTCATGTAGTATTTCACCTTAGGATAGGTTATCGTGTTTTTATTATACCGTGTGCATTCCTTCCAGGATTTACCAGGACATGTTACTAGGATTTACCCATGTGAAAGGATGTTCCCGCACCCACACCCGCAAAACCTTCGTTTTTTGGGTCAAAATATCTACGTGGGCCCAAGGTTTTGTGCCTACCTTAACTCCACACAAAAACCACTAAGGGGTGGGAAAACATTAAAAAATCCTCAAATTCAATTTCCCCAATGCATGTGGGACAATTATTTAGGACTACAATATCAATTGTCCAGTTCAATCCCGTGAGCAAATCAACGACCATTGAGAGTCGAATTTAGGTAGCCATAACTCATGATTCAGGAAGCCAAATCAGGCAAGAGAGGGCTCATTGGAAATCTATTGAAGAGGAGGACACATTGGGAGAGGATTTCGAGCCATATAAGTAACAAAGATGCCCAAAACATTAAGGTAAAATAAGGCCGCATATTTGATGGGGGATGAGATGTAAATTCTTTAGCAGACCATAACTCATGATCTAAAAAATGAATTTAGGTGAGAGAGGGCTCGTTGGAAATATGGAATAGTGTAGAAGATGTTAGTAAAATCCTTTTTACTATATTGATAACTAAAAAACTCATAAAATTTGAAGAATAGAAGCAGATGCAACTAAGAAAATGTAATGATCCCAAGCCAATTTGCTAGGATCATCACGATTTCGGGTGTCTTTTAAAACTTTTCTGGTTGTGGCATTTCGTCAAACACTTTGCTGATCTACTTGTTTACATGTGTTTACTTGTAGGATGGCCTCTTGATTTTGGCCTTAGGGTTTTACTGATGTGTTTTTCAGCAATAAACAAGAAGATACAATCATGGAACATACCTCAACCATATGCAATATGATAGACAAGCCAAAACATCTCACATCTGATTTTATTCATGAAATAGAAGAACCTGCTACAATGAAGATGTCGATTTGGAATGCACAATAGATGGATAAGAAGATAGACAATAGAAGCTGCTACAAAATGCTCCAAAGAAGGCTGCAATAAGCCTCCAAAGGCTTAATATACCATGAATTCCAATACAAGAAGATCTGGGCCGTATGAAGTGTTAAACCCCAAGTTGGAAGATGCCACGCCCTGTTGAACCTGTCAACCCCTACAATTTCGACCCTATTGTCAAAGACCTCCAAATGCTATGTAGAAGATGCCGAATGGTATATTGGGATGAGTAGACTCCCCTCCTGAAATCTCAAGCCAAAATACCAAGGGAAACTCCTCCAAATGCTGAATCTTCCAATGGAGCTGCACCCTCCTAAAACTATCAAACCCTATAATTTCGGCCCTGATGAAGGAGGCCTCCAAATGCTCTGAAAATTTCTAGAAAGATATACCGGGACACTGCAAGTCACTATGTGAAGTATCAGGGTCAGATCTGAAGTATAACCCCTCCAAACTGAATATATCTAAATCTCTAAAATGTCCTTCTCTCCAATTCGTCCCAATGCTGTAGGAAATAATATGTACCATAGAACTCTCTCAAGAGGCACTAGAAATCATGGAAAAGGACCTGCAAGTAAAATCCAAGTGCTCAAATCTCCAAGGGATCCCTCAAACCCTTGCAACGAACCTTCCTTCAATAAATGGTGCGCCCCCCTTGCTGGAAACCCCCAATGGTGCACCCTCCTTCTCTTCTGTGCCATGGATGGTGTAGAGCCCTCCTGCACTGAGTAGATCTGGAACTAGAATGGTGTGGGGGAGTATTGCATCTCCGAGACCAATCTTGGGACAATCTAGGTGGAATCTTTCACCATTGAATCGTCCTCTAGGGTTTATTAAGTCAAAACCCTCAAAACCCCCAAGAGATGGGCCCTCTAGCTAGAAGCCAGAAATCCAAAAGATAAACATACATGAATGAATGGGAAGAGGCTCTTGCCTTTCCTTTATACTCTTTGACTCACCTTTTCCCTCCAAAGTGACTTTCATTTTATTAATATTTAATTAATTAATTAATTAATTAACCTTTTTACCTCTGAAAAGCGCCTTATCTCTCCTTGTGGCTTCCCTGGCCACTGAAAGTCACTTCTAGCCATCCCATCCTGTAGTGTTGATCCTCTTGATTCCAATGAGCTATTACACTGAGAGGTTCCTCCAAGTAATGTGCCCAAAATGACCTCTTCAGTGAATTTAATTGACTTATAGCTCAAAATACTCAAAATCATGGAAATCATCAAAATGCAACAAAACCAAAGCCAACCTATGCGGAATGGATCATAATGATGAGATGGGATGAGTGATGCAATATGGACCCAAAAATGCCTCTCAATAAGCCTTGTACTCACTATGACATCCATCTGTCTACTTTGGTCATCATAAACCTCTGTAATGTAATGATGTCCCAAAGTGGAAACATTACAGTCCTCCTTGCTAGAAAATTGCTTGTCCTCAAGCAATAACCAAATCCTGCCAAGTAAAATACCAGGATCCCATGTCCACCAGTGGGATACACAGTAGAACCCATACAAAGATGAACACTCATACACTCTGCCCCCTGGGTCCCATAACAAGTCATGAACTGCTAGCCCCTGGAAACATAATCCTGAAATAAACCAACTATGTGAGTCTCCTACATATGACACATGGCCTCATCTTGGAATGAGTCCATCCTCCAAGTCTCTACCAAGATCCACATGATCTCCATCAACTGCACATGCTGATGTCAGAATGAGGTATTGCAAGACCTCTGTGAGACACTCTCAAGTGATGCGCTCCCCCCAACACTGAAGCTCCATGGAAGGTCAGAACGACTTTCCCCTGCAAAGGTCCACTCTCCCATGTTAGTCAGTGAAATTATCAACCCTGCAATCCCTGGGTCCCATGCTAAAATCTGTCGAAGATCACCATGCTGGCCCTGCACTACTCTGATTATGATTGTCTACCCCCTGCATACGTATTGGATCTTCCTCTTCTAGATCCTCATGCTGAAATACCTGTGACCATTGGACCTGTGTCCAAAAATTGTACCTGTAAAAATGTCTCTGTAGAAGTAGTAACTACCCAACCATCTCCATGCCCTATCATAATGATCAAGATAGAGAAACTGCCTTGGTCCATGGGGCAAGTCCCTAAAGGCCCACTCCAAACCAACCCTTGGTGGAGTGCATGGCTCTCTGGTGCAACCTGGGTCACCATGTAGTGAAACACCCTGCTAACCAAGTGAACTCCTAGATCCCACGACAGAATTGGAAGTTTATCACTTCCAATATCCTCTAACTACTCCTGTGTCAGACTGATCATTGTCAGAATCCCTTTGTGATCATCTGCTATCATCTGGCCTATGGTGCTCACCATCACGCACCAAGTCTCTACTGGCTACCTATGACAATCCACCTCTATCCTGCAGGATGCCGTAAAAGTACTTCTGTTAGGTGGTCTCGGCCTAGACACTCCCCATGTCCTCATCCACGACCTATCCCTCCTCATGCTATTGTCTATGATAAAGGTGTTAGGACAGGCTAACAGAAACAATTGCAGCTAATTGTAGGACTGGAAGGTGTCACAAGATTTGGTCAACCCCAAGGATTCAACCAAGAGCATATCTACCTGTACCCCTGATAACTGATTGCCTGTAGCCACCACTAAACCCCAATCATCAGGTACAACTAGAAGTAACTCCTCCAACTGATGGTAGACTAATCTCCATCTCTCATCTCCCATGCAGTTGATGAAACAATGAAGGTGAGATCTC
>JASDQU010504158.1:76385-103804 GCA_032191745.1 Picea mariana | reverse complement strand
AAGCTTTCTCAATACATAAAAACTTGGATTTTTTTTCGAATGATGATTTCCTCTTATTTAAAGAGGGAATCCCTTCGATACAATTGATCAAAAATTACAATGTGTATCTGAGTCCTATTCTTAGTCAGATCGACTTTCTAAACCAGAATAGGATGTCCTAGTCTCGCGCAATAGAATGCTATTGCAAGTACTGAATGAGATGTTGTTGTTATGGCTGGAGTAACAGTTTCTTCTCATTGTTGTTGATGCTATTTCAGCATCGCAAATCGCGGGTTGTTTCAGCCATGGGATTTGCGCTTTGTTGTAAGGTTGTTGTTGACTGCTGACTATGTAACGGCTTCCTTTGTGTTTCAGCATCATCAGTCCTGGGTTGTGTAACAGTTTCCTCTGTGTTTCAGCATCTGTGACTCTGGACTATGTAACAGCTCTATGTTTCAGCATCAGCGACTGTGGACTGTATAACAGCTCTATGTTTCAACATCAGCGACTGTGGACTGTGTAACAGCTCTATGTTTCAGCATCAGCAACTGTGGATTGTATAACAGCTCTGTGTTTCAGCATCAGGCCTCAAATGCTAATCTGCAGTTTGAACTATTTCAGCACTTACACATTTCTAATCAATGGTTAGGTACAAGAATAATGTAAAATATTATGCAAAACAGATTAAACATATAGTAATGAGAAGGGACATTTGTATACCTTTGGAATGATCAGATAAAGTGATAGTATGAGTTTAAATGTGGATGATCAAGAGTATAATAGTGGCAAAAAGTATAGGCAAAAAGGTACATTGTGTGGTCCTAAAAGTGTCAGTCCATGTTCATTTGATCTACCAACTTACATCTCTGTGTCAGTTTCGTGTCATTGATTTGGGATACACCAAGGCCCTCCTTTGATGAGTTTATTCCTATTGACTCCAACACATTATCCAAGAGCTAGACTTAGAAACCAGTTATTACCTTGGGGCCTGAATGCCTCAATGGCAGGCCTCCTCATTTTTGACAGTAGGTTTACATTATTTATATATGATTGGATGATTCCACATATGTTCAAATTCATCTCATCTATTTTCATTTTCTAGAATGTACTAGGGTACCTTGGGAATCATTGACATCAATGGTGATTTCCCCCGTGCTTGTTAAACAGTTTACCTCATTGGCCGGTAATCAAGCAGTTTCTACCATGTTCGACATCAAGACATCTATTCACATGGTTATATTTGTTCTACATCGGGATCAGTAAGAAGACCCTGGGTTGAGTGATCACTCTAGTATGCACTTTTCCCAGGTTGCGACGGAGTTTCTCTTGAATATTGACACATATACTGTCACATAGATCCACTTTGTATTGGTTCATGGCTATGTCTTGTTGTCTCGTAGATCCACTGTATATTTTTTGTGGCTATGATCAGTTCATGTCATGGAATTATAGATCCACATTGTATCTTTGGTGGCTATACTCTTTGTTAATATAATTATGGATCTACAATGTATCTTATGGCGGCCATACCTTGGAATTCTATATCACTCAAGCATAGGTATTCATGCCTTGGGTTTTAAACATATCATAGCATTTATCTGATGGTTGTATGTAGCTTCTACCAGGTTCTCTGAGTCCATACTCTTTCTTGAAAAATTATACAAAGTACATCAGTCATCAGTTTCTGTCTTCTAATTTCGCACTTTGGGGGGAAATCTGTTACACATCAAAATTACTCATTTCAATGATGACCTATTATCGTCATTACAAGTGTCGCAAGTGTTTCATTTTGGACACAAGTGTCACAAACATCATACAATCATCTTGCCTATGTCGTGTCTCAAATGACATCATAAGGAACACTTAAAGATACCCTCAGAGACTATTTAAAGAAGGACATGTCATTTGACGAAGAGTACAAAGCCTTTTGCCTTGAGAAAACCACTTAAAAATCACTTTTGAAAGGCAGTGGTCCCCTACCCACAGACAGGGAGTGCCAATGCTCATTGTCGTCCTTTAGGGGAGCGTTGCAATGATCTGTGCACCATTCTGAGGGAGCGCTAGGTTGTTTGAGAAAATCTTGGGCTGTTGAGGAAAATCAAGGAAAGATCCCCCTCATCTCTGAAATCAGTTGGATTCAAATCTGAGGTCAAGGATGGATCTTAGGGAGGATCCAAAACTAATGGAGAAAGATCCTCAACCTATACCAAGAATCTCTTAAGTGGTTAGGCCTCTCCATGCCTATATAAGGAGGCCTCCTCATGGTGAAAAGGAGAGACATTGAAGACATCAAACTTATGGTCTCATAAGGGAGAATTATCTGTGAAAGCATAGTCATTTTGAATGTGGATTATTTGAGAAAGGGGTTGGACAAGGAGAGATGGAAGAGGTTGTTGCAGCTTCATCAAAGGTATGTAAGTATCTCTATTAAGTTCTCATTAATACATGTGCTTGGCATGTTTCCTTCAATATTGTGTATACCTACATGAACTTGTCTTTAATGGATAGATCTTGTTTCAAACTGATTGTAGTAGAATAGGAAGTTTGTTTTGTCTTTGATTGTATTGCAAGACTTGTTGAAGAGCTTGGGGATCAAAGATCAACTTGGACTAGTCGAGGAAAAACATCATAAAAAGGTACATCTTCTTCCTCTTCTTTATATATCAACTTAGTTAGGTTTAAAGGGATGTCAATGACCAAAGTTAGCACCTTTTTGTATTGATCTTAGAGGTCTAGGATCCGAGAGGGAATCCACCTATTCACAGGGGGATTTTCCTATAACAACATGTGTCACCTCTCTTTTCATGACACACCAGCATAGTGACATCAGGCCACCATGTCATATCATCCTCCAGGAAGTGTTCTTGTTCAGCACCAAAATTAGTTCCATCTCCAAGCACGGTTAGAATGATCCTAAAGTTGGAAAGAGAATAAAATTTGGTGGGGAAACCAATTTGGCAGTGCTTCCTAGGTCACGGAATGTGGCTAGATCAATGACCATGCTTCATTGCAGGGATGCGTCTTGCTCAAGCATTAAAATCCTTGAGCAGTCCCGCAATTGAAACCATGGTATAGAGAAAGAGCTGCATGGCTAAAGGTGGTGAATTGCAGGCTCAAAAGTGGTGTGGGTCCAAACCTCCTTCAATAGACTCACATTCATGTACTTATAAAATGATAAATCTGAGAGCATCATGTGGTTTCCCCTAGGCATTAAGCCTCATTGCGATCCCAAGAAAAAAAAAGGAGTGGTGGTTGAAACCTCAACTCACTCCATAAATAGAAGGCATGGAGGGTATAACCATGGAGATAGAACTATCAGCCCGAGGTACTACGAGGGACGATTTTTTCTTGCAAGCCTAATCTAGAATTGGATACAGGAGCTAGATGGGGCTCAGAAAGGCCTAAAAATCAAAGTGCTCAAAATATCTTCAAAACAGACGTGTGCATAGGTCACAATGTTATGAACCCAAATCAACTTGAATGAGATCAAATGGACGTTGTATGCTCCATATATCATGATCTGTTCATTTTACCAAACATGGAAAAAGTCAATAGGCAAAAATTCAATGTTGACTTCAGCATGATGTCATGCTGACATCATCATGCTGATGTGGAAGTGTCTCGAGGTGACACGTGGAACCACTGCAAGGGTGAAACATGGCACATCCATAGGGATAATGTGGTAGGTTCGTATGACATGTAGCAAGGGGCTGACATGGCAAGTATAGTTGGTTCTTGGTTGGGCAGACAAACATGCAGACAAGTGGACGAATCATGCACTAACACGTGGTAGTACTATTAGTGTATTGTACAGTGCCAAATAGCCTAGTCATGGGCTGCCAGATGGTACCCATTCGTTGGCTAAAGTTTTGGAAAAATTTAGTTTGGAGTCCATCGAATTTGAACCGTGGACCTTCATCGGCGCAGAGACTTCGCGTAGATCGGGCTACCAACCCACCTACATAGAGGTACTTAACAATTGGTGGCACCGATTGTATTTAAGTTTGCAATGTGGTAAAATGGGCAGAGGATAGGGATGGGGCTAAGCCCCAGCCCCTAGTGTGAACCACCATAGAACCTTACAGTGTGACCTGCGGGTTATTGTTTGGCATGCAGATAATATGGAGCTTAGCCATGGATCTCAGTCACGTTACCATGTGACCCAGACTCATACCATGGATTGTTGATTGTTTGGCACAGAATTAGTGGTTAGCCTCAATCGACTGGGCTAGCCTGTTGACCAAGGGCATAACCACGGGCTTTGATCCAGGGGGCTACATAAAACTATGAGCATGTGGAGGCTAGAATCCATGGCCACATGCACCATAACCATAAGACCGAGGCCAATGGGTAGGGAGCCAGCGCACAATCTCAGCGCTTGGTCACATGGATGCACTTGATATGACCAGGAGCATGAAGATCAAGGGTGTTGTGCCTTTTTTTGGGATTAAGTGGGTTTAATACTATGTCATACAATTTTTATGATTATTACCCTGATATTGGGGGATTTAATCCATTTTTTAGGGATCTTGGGCCCTTTTTGAGGCCAGATCTTGGGGAGAAGTTGGGATATGGTTACCAACTTCAGGCCTATATAAACTAGAGGCTCTTGAAGCCATGGGAGGAGGTTCAGAGTAGAGAAGTGTTTCATATATGTTGATCCAAGTCCATTTTTATGAAGAGACTATATCGAGGAGTGCACCTTTACAGGCCATTTCTAGGAGCTTCATGTATACGTTTTCAGTTTCGTCAGTTTTTATGGGTTCTTGAGATCTGGTAGAACACAACCAACTCATTGTTTTAATCCATTGGCACATTCATGATGTACTTGAAAATATTTGAAAATAAATAATAAATCCCAATGAGACAAAGGCTCGAAGACGTAGGCGTGATTGTCGAACTTCGTTATCACTTTGGTGTTTTATGGTTTGTTGTTCTTCATGCTAATGTTCAGATATGTATAATTATTTATGGTTTTTATGTTCCTCTTTCATTCTTCCTCTTTAATTAGTTTCCTAAATGGTGTTATAACACATGCATAATAACTCAACCATTGTCGTTTAAAAGATATTTTCGGATCAAGTGGTATTAGAGCTAGTTGACATTTGGATTTTGAGTTTGCATATTTACTAGGGAAAATCTCATCTCAGTTGAGAAAATGACTTCTAAATAATAATTTTCTCAAGAGGATAAGGACATGAAAAATATCTCTTTTCCATGTCAGAGATGGTGAAAGTGTTGTATGAATACTACTTGGAACGAAACAGAATGATTTAAGAGAAAACTTCAAAGAACAACAAAAGAAAAGAAGAATTGAAGGAATTGCCTTTTACATATGTTTCAGAAAACATCTCTAAGGTGTGCAGTGGAGGTCATTCATCAATTTCGCATTGTTCCCATAAATATGGTTCTTTTGGTGCATTTGAAAAACAGACCAGAGGTATAGGTTTGAAATTGCTAACCAATATGGTTTATGAAGGAAAGGGACTTGGAAATAAGGTCCAAGGAATCGTTAACCCCATAGAGGTTGTGGAAAGAAATTGTTATTTAGGATTGGGATATGGTGAAGAGGAAATTGGATCATTCTCCAAGATGGGCTCTAAAAAATTAGAAGCAAGTGTTTCGAATGGCCATCTTAAGTCAATGCGGGGACACTTCACGAAAGATGATGGTGTATCACTCAATGATTGTGATAGTGAATGAAACTTATTTCCAAATCAAAGTGAATATTAGCAAGGAAGGTATAATGGTCATTATTTTTACAAATCTCTTTTTTATTATAAAAAACATAATCATTTAATCTGAAACTTGTGGAATATGTGTCCTTGTACTTTTTGTCATTTGCCCAAGCATTGTGTTGCCAAGTATTGGAAAAGAAAATCTTTGTACAGGAAGTTTACATTGACCAGGAAGGAGATAGGACATAAAGAATCAACTCCATAATGGAAGAAAGATAATGGAAAAAAAGTTTGGATGCCAAAAACTCATTGCACTTACTGCAACAGGGGTGTACATCAAAAGGCTAATTGTTGGAAGCTTAATCTTGAGATTCGTCCAAAGAAGGACAAAAGGATTTTGAATGTACTCAAGAAGGAAGAGAAATTATCAGCGAAGTAAGAGGAACACCATGAAGGAAAGAAACCATCCACTTGTTTTTTCCAAAAGTGGATGTCACATCTTCATTGTATTTTGCTTCCATTAATGTAATCACACATGTTGAAATAATGTCATGTTATAACATCATTTTGAACAACATAGTCTTTGTTTTGTTATCCTTATTAGTATGTAATAATTAAGGTCCATTTGTAACCTTTTGGAGGACCAAAAGGTCTTTAGTGAGGAGGTGTGATCCAAAATTGGATCTAGGAGCTAGATGGGGCTCACAAAGGCCTAAAACTCAAATTTCTCAGAATCTATTCAAAACAAACATGTGCATAGACCTCAATGTTACAAACCCAATGCAAATTGAATGGGTTCAAACAGACGTCATATTCTCTAGATATCACGATCTGTTCATTTTTCCAAACATGGAAAAAGTCAACAAGAAAAAAAGTCAACGCTAACGTCAGCATGACATCATGATGATGTCATCATGATGACATGGCATCTTTTGGAGGTGACATGTGGTGACACATGGCACATCCATATGGCTGATGTGGTAGGTCCATAAGACACTGTAAATGGGATGACATGGAAGGTACATTTGGTTGCTGACTGGGCAGACATATAGGCAGACAAGTGGATGAATCGTGCACTTACATGTGGCAGTACTATCGGCATGTGGTATGGTGCCATGTGACCCAGTTATGATATTCCACATGGAACCCATTCATTGGAAAAAGTTTTGGAAAAATTTGGTTTGGAGTCCACTAGATTTGAATCGTGGACCTCCATGGGTGCAAAGAATTTACGTAGGCCGGGATACCATCCCGCCTACCTAGAGGTACTTAACAATTGGTGGCACTGATTGTATTTAAGCTTGCAATGTGGTAAAATGGGAGGAGTATAGGGCTAGGGCTAGGCTCCAACCCTTGGTGCTAACCACCATAGAACCTTACCATGTGACCTGTGGGTTTTTGTTTGGCATGCATATAATATAGAGCTTAGCCCCATATCTTGTTCGCATTACCATGAGACCCGGACTCATACCATGGATTGTTGTCTATTTGCCTCCAGTTTATGTTCCATTGGAGGATATGAAACATACTTTTGCTAAGGGATGTATGAGCAAATGTGCTCCATGGTATGTCCCTAGCAAGGATGGGTCTTTGAAAATTCTGGGACCCATTTCAATGAGTGGCTAAGCCTCAGGATTAGTGTGAAAAAAGGGTAGGATATTATCAATGTTGGAGGAAGGGTTAATCTCATAATGTGACACTTGGTTGATAGTGACTATCTTCCCATTGTGGGGGAAAATCATTGTGTGAAACATGGAAGATGCCACAGCCTTCATCGCATACATATAGCTACACCCAAACAAAATGTTGTAATCAAGTGAAGCATCGATAACTTCAATGTCAATGAGGATAGTATTTCCCTCGAGTTCAACGGGGACATTTTGAAAGATCCCTTCCGGAGAGGATGGTCATTCGTCATAATATCTTAGAGTAATGGTGGATGGTATGAGCTCAGGTGAGCCAATTTTCTGCCATACCATTTTAGACATGATGCACGTGGATGCACCTTCATCAATGATGTAGCGGTGAATTGTGATGTTCCATATTTTAATCGGTATTTGGAAAGCGACCAAAGCAGGGAGACTGGGTTCTCCACTATCAATATCAAAGGTGATGAGGTGAGTGTCAGCAAGGTCAACTTCCCCCAGGGAAAAAAGTAACAACGTCCATTTAGTAGGATAGGTTTTAAGGTCTTCTAAAACTGACATGGCATTATGGGATTGGGCCAAGTCATCGACCTGACTATAATTGTGTGTTTTCCCTAGCCTGAGGGTTGTTGACATTCCGTCATAATGGGATGTGAGGAATATGAAGGGGTGGTTCAGTATTAGGGTGAGAAATCATCAAAGGTGATCCAGTTGTGATTGCAGCTACTTCTGAGGTAGTGGGAGTGGAGTAAAGGGGTGCAATTTATTGACGACCGCATGTTTGTAGAAGGAATTCTTCCTCACTAGTGAGGAGGATAGTGTGATATGTAGGAGTGTCTGGGTTTGCATACTATCCCATCTATGGTGGGTCCGAATGCATCTCTTATTGGGTGTTCAACACCCCTTGGTGTGGAATGGGGTTTTATAGTACGAAAAGGAGTGGTTGTTGTACATATTTTTATGGGGCCTGTTAGGGGCCAGGCGGTGCTAGGGGATGTGGTCCATTTCTGGATTCTTTCATCCATTTAAAGTCAACAATTTGAGTGAAATGGTGAGTATAATGGCCATAATCACCGTAAAGGGCACAAGGGAAGTTTGTCTGAATATTTTTGTTGTCCTTCCCTTGGTGTTTGTTGTTATTTCCCCCTTGGGGGTTCTAGTTCCCCTTATTCTAGTTGCCCCCGGTAGGTTGTTTTTGTTGGGGGTGGTTTTGGTTCCCTCCTAGTCCTGGATTATTATTGTTTCAGTTTTTTCCTTTCTTTTTGGAATTATTCGACTGATCGGTCGGATTTTCCATATTCAGCTATTAAAAAATTTGATATCATTGAACAGGAGAGGGATGAACAAATTTAAACCTATCATGTGGGTGTCCTTGTGGTGGAGAGATGGTCTATGGAGGGCCAGGAAATGGAAAGTGTGGATTATTTGGTGGCAATGATCTGTAGTGTACATAGGAAGGCGTTGCGCTTTCACCAGTGCTCAAGGTATAAGCTAAGGTAGAGGGGGTACCAAAACTTGGTTGGGCTATGGGGCATACTGTAGGTGTCAATAGTGGTCCACTGATGGGTGGAGGAAGGGAAAAAAGGTATGGTTATTGATAAGGGGGAGGAGGATAATAAGGAGGTCCACCATATGTCGATGGATATTGAAGTTTTCCATACATAGGTGGTTGTTGGAGGTGTGAATTGTGGTTTGTATTGGTACCAATCAATCCATCTGCTGAGTGAGAAATCCTAGGTTTGTCCTGGCCGAATGGCATGGGTCTCAGAGTGTCGGGTAGTACCATATATAAATATCCTAACTGTGAATAAATGAGTTTGAACTATTGGGCCTTGCTGATGGATTCTTCTTCCGATTGCGGGGAAGGTGGAGGCCACAACCTTGGGAAGGAGGGAAACAAATGATTTGATAAAACAATTGAGCCATTGTTGCTTGGTGGCTTTTGATTTTCATATACTACGTCATCGACGCCATTCATGAATGTGGTCAGCAATGTGTGTAGTGAAGGTTTGTTTAAATTTGGAGAGTAGTTCGAGATCATTGTCATGATGGATTAGTAGTTGAAAGAAGGTCAAAAATGATTTGGCCAAATATTCAAAGGTCACATGGGACCCATATTTTTATTCTACATACTACTTGGCTGATGGGCCAATGAGCGTGCATTGGAATAACATCAATCGGATAGAATCGTCCATGATGTTGTTTGAAGAGAACCATAAGTGGAAGGTCATGATATGGTTGGTCAGGTCGTCTCCCACTTTTCATTCACACTTGGGAATGTCTGAAGGTAGTTTGGTAGGCATTGTAGGCCATGTGGTTTTGTACAATATAGGATCATTGGTGATCTTAGTCAGATCCAATATGTTGAGGGAAGCCAAGTATGGCATCTGGGATGGTTGTGGAGGGTTAATTCTTGTCATGGTAGAAATTTTTTGTGTACTTGACCCTTGAGGAGGGTTAGTTCCAGCCATGGTGTGAGTGTTGTGTGTCCCTGACCCTTGAGGGGGGTTAGGTATGTTTGTACTTCCTCCTGGGGAAGAGGTGTGACCCTCGCTTCCTTGTAAAGGAAAGTGGGTGGATGGTTGACCTTGGGAAGTGGACCCAAGAAAAGTGGAACCAAGCAAAGAGGATCCTAAGATGGTAGAATTCACAGGAGTGTGAGAAGGTGGAGATGATGAGTTGGAAAGACTAGGAAATCCCCCTAGAATGGGAGGGATATTTAGCAAGCGTCTGTAATGACGAGAATTTTGTGGGTCCCCTATGATGTCCTACTAGCAAAGTGAAAATGGTGATGAAATCAATAAGTGAACAAGAGTCTTTGTTATGATTTTTTGGACCTTCACAATATATCTCACAATCGCATGTAATCACAAGAGCATCATACATAAATCAATTGATAAAGAAGCATACATGTGTATAGGTAGATTTTGTTGGCATGGGAGGACAAAGAAAACAAATGCTCGTGTCCTAAAAGACATAACTTCCTTCCTCTCAAATAACATTGGACCTTCCAATTGCACTTGACAGTGGGGTCTGAAGCCAACAGAAGAGGAACTAGTGAAGGATGAAGTAATCAGTTATAACAAGGGGTAGAGGGGGCATATCTTGAAAGAGCTAGCGATATTTCCCAATAGCCACACAAAATCTGATCAAGGTGCAATTGCAGCTCACAATTGCCACTTGGGTAGATATCCTAAAATTTGGTCACTAGGTACCTCAGTCAAAGTGCAGCATTTAGATTTCCGGCCTAAGAAATGGGTCATGGGTTGGATCCTGTCCAAGAGGTGGGTGCCTCAAGGGGGTACACATAGAAAAATCAGACCTTGTCCTTCGACCCTTCATGGGTATCTCCCTGTCTTATGGTGTTAGGAACACTTGACTTGGAGGATTTGAAATTTCCCTATTTGACAACTTATACTGTTTTGAAGATGTGAGAACCAGATAATGGGGAGTTATTTGGATGCCTATCCAGATCCTACCAAGACTAAAAAATTTCTTTTGGCACCTCCTGTGGAGGAAAACTTAGTGATTTTTTAGAAAAAAAAAATTAGATGTGGTTGTTGGAGAGATTGGGGGTGTTAACCAATCTCGTTGAAATTAAGTGGGAGTGGATAGTCTCGTCAAACGAAGGGTGGGGTGTTTCAGAATCCCTTTGAAGGAAACTTACTTCAACCTCCGCATTTTGAGATGAAAACTATGTGAGTGAGTAGGGACTTTGTGTGTGAACAAGTGAAAGTGTGCCAATTTTTAATAAGTTAGGTGTCCCCTTGCTGCATGTGGACATCATGTGGTCCTTACAAGTCTTGATTACCTAATTAACTAAATGTCATTGGTACAACCTTGCAGTGTTTTAAAGTCCCTAGAGAACTAGCATGTGGACATATGGGTCCTTACCAATTATTTAACTCCCTAGTGTGATTTAATCTAAGAAAGATTCAAAAACTATCCTAGATTGTGGACATGTGGGCATGTATGGTCCCGTTACAAAACCTTTAAACTTTCCTAGTGAGTTGATCTAAGAAAGTAAATTCAAAACTATCATATCTTTGTATCATGTGGGCATGTATGGGCCCGTTACAATTTTAAGATGTGTTTTGAAAAGGAACTAAGAGGAGTCCTGAGGGGGTTGTTGTCCTCTCCTAAAGATTTTTTTTTTAAGGGAGATCAATTTTGTCCTTAATCATTTTTATGATTCTCAAGATCGCTTTATGGCATGAGAGAAGAGCATACTCAAAGATTGATGTTCAATTTTGGGTCCCAATGCAAGTAGTTATATTTGTGATATAGAATGATTCCAACTTATCTTTAATCAAATCAAGCCATCCATGTGGAAAAATGAAAGAAAAAAGAGGATAAATATGGTTTTTAAGCCCCTAAGTTCCTATGTTTTGACTAACCCTTCATGTGGAGAGGGAATATAAGTGTGGTGCATATTACAATCTGCATAGAATCAAACTTAAGAAGGCTATGGGCCTCCAACAAATCACAAAAACCCTTGTATGATTTTATAGACAGATGTGCAAGTCGTAGAGTATACAGAGGCGCATTGGGCGCCAATGTGCAAATTAAAAAATGATTTTTTGGCACAGTGCGCAGAATGTGCTGAGAAACACAGTGGGTTTGGTGCACATACTCGGAAGACTCACATGTGGGTTAAAAAACTTGCGCACTTTCTGTTACACAGCCATGAAATAAATTTTGGATGAAATTCTCTCAACTCAGCTCTGAATTTAGCTTTTTCCAGGCAGGCATGGGCCAATTATGGTTCCTGCAAGTTTAATAAACCAAAATGAAGTGCTCAAATAGCCCAAATGGGGGGGAAATTGATACCAATCCCCAGTGGAGTCGCCAATCTGTTGCATCTTTCTGGTCACCTAAATGAGAAAAATAAGTATGCTTACAAGTCCAGTTGAGTTAGTTGGACAAGACAAAAATGAATGCAAGAGTTAGAAACATCAAGTATAAGAAATAAACAAATAACTAAACTAATAACAATAAAAGAAACTAAACTAGAGTGCATAAGAGAAATGAAACAAAAATTAAACACCATGCATGCTACCAATGGATAAGTTTTATTAGTGGGAAAACACTAAAGAGAAAGGGAGACTTATGGGTCCCCACTTCCTCCAAGGGAGGGCTCTTGAACCCCCAAGATTGAGCTCTTCTTACAAGTAACAAACTAGAAGGAAATGGTGAAGAAATCCAATGCCCATTCACTCAAGAGGTGATGTGAATGGATAAACGAAATGGTGCTTGTATGCTCTTGCTGAGAAAAGAGGATTCTCCAAGAGAACATAGGCAGCATAACAATACAAATGAATTTCTTGAAAATATAGTGCAACCATGGCCTCTTTTTATAGAAAATCTTTGAGGCATTATTCAACGAGTCTTTAGTGTGAACAAGGTTCTCTTTAGGACACCCTTAGATCTTTGACTAACCCCCCACTCAGATTTAGCTCGGATTTAGGTGTCAAATCGACTTGGGAGATGAACCAGAAGTGGGTGGAAGGCTGACCAAAATCATAAATAGGTTTTTCTAAGGTGTGCACGGATTTTTGCGTCCACGGTCGCACATCGAGTGTATATGCGCTTTTTTGTCATTATTCAACTGCCACACATGCATGCGCTACCTTTGTATCCTTAGCACATGTTGATTTTTTAACCAATTATATAGTTTTGTTCCCTTTGGAAATGAATTTTCTGAGCCATGGATGAACTAATGGGTGTCTTCAGATGTTGGATTCCCATAACCATTTGTTGATGAAATTCCAATGATAACATATGCCCCCTGATGTGTGAGGTTAGGAGCATATGTATAGCCAAAAAACATCAATGTTTCTTCTACTGAGAGTATCATTGTAAGAAAGAGTGGTGAGGGGAATTTCAAGAGCGACCCATTAGAGGGAGAGGGGAACCAGTAGGAACCAAACCTTTCGCAAGGTGTGAAAAAACAAAATTGTGTATAAACGAGCCAGACATGCCCCATGTCCATGTCATGTAACTCAAAAATTTGTAAGACAGTAGTTGAAGATGTGTGTTGGTGTAGACGAATGCAGCACCTCGGGGGCGTGGTGATAAATAGAAGAGGACAATTCTGATGGTGAACAAACTCTGAAAAGAGGTGAGGACACCTATAAAAAGTGTTGATGATACGCATACATGGATAGCCTATCTAATTTCATAGGTCTTAAGAAAATATAAAAACAACTGCAATAGAAGTAAGACCCAGCGTAACATGATAAAGTGTTGAATTCGAATATCATGGGGGTCAACGATAGTAGAGAGAAATGATGGGTCTCTATGTGTCATCCGAGATGCCTCATTATAAAGGTAATGAGGGCCAAGATATTATTGCCCTTCTGGAAACTATGTTGATGTCGACAGAAAGGGAGACACGACGCCAAGAAGCAAAGGGCTTCATGAAATCTACAGGATAAAAATAGGAACTGATGAGGAACATGGACATAGTCAATATATGGGGAGACTCAAGACTTCCCTTGGTTGGGGATATTTGTGAAGAATAAGTGGCAGCAACTGTGGAACTGAATCTAGCATCAGGGGGACAACTAGACTAGGGTTAAATTGTGCGAGAGGTGTGACAAAGTGGAAAAACTCATAGATCAGGGGTAAATGGGTTGTGGTATACTCAAGGTTTATGGAGGATGTCAATGAAAATAGAAGGTAATGAATGCCCCAACCAAGGGTGAAATGGGTTTCTTTTGTTGGAAAATGAAGTTCGAAAAAAGGTGATGACAAAAAACTATGTAATGGCTGGAAACAAAGGCTTTGTACAATTACCAAATGAATAAAGAATAATTGGGGATGAGCATATAGATACATAAACAAGTGCCCTAGACCAATATGCCTTGGCCTATGAGGGTGCAAGTTGCGTGGAAAACAGGTGGAGGGTGGGGGCCGCATAGGTGGGTTTATGTATTAGGTAAAATGAATGGAGTATAATCTGCATATGGGAAAACTGATGGTGGATGAGATGGAGGGATAATGATACTGTAGAGGTGCATTCAAACTATGAATCGTGATGAGATTACTCGAGACTCCATTATGGGGAATTTAGAAAAATGAGGAGAAAGAGAATGAAGCTAATTCTCAGGAATGCAAAAACTAACTATGAGGACTCCCAGCCCTAGGGGGTGAAAGAAGCATGAGTGTCAAAGTGTCAAGGGGGACTATGAATGGGACAACTCATGTGAGGAAGAGTGCTACCAGGTGACAATACTGGAATGCAACGGAGGTGTGAGTACTGCAGAGTTGAATGGGGGGACCTTAGAGGAAAATATCAGAGGGTGTGACTGGGAGATGTAATTGATATTCAGAGGGAATGATTACATGCCAGTAGTGATATTATACCTAAAAAGGTCATGTTGATTTGTGGTGACCAAGTACCTGCACACATGAAAACCAAATACTCGATGTGAACAATATCTGAAGATAAATAAAATATAACATTTATTTGATAATTTTGAACATAAGCATGCATACCTGGGCGTGATGTGAGAAAAATGCTCCCTGGGGGCCAAGGATGGATTGTGGCCTGGGGAATGTGATTGTGTAGGTGGCAGGATAATGGTCTTTTGGATGAAGACAGATCATAAAATGGACAGTCGAAGCTCCCAGAATTGAGTATGGAAGTTTGGAAAAAGGGACTATATATAGTTGTAGGGCCTACATTTCCACCTCATTTGTACCTGTTGTCGTAATGGATTGACGAGAGGTTTGAGGAGAGATTTGGAAATTCTGGGAGATCGAGTTAGTTGATTCAGGATCAACAAGTTTCTGGTTAGTGGTCATATCCTCCTGCATAGTAGTAAGGGTTCTTTTTTGGGTAGGGATTGTATGGATGGTCGTACAAGGGGGTTTGTGAGGGTGGGCCCCCTAGTGCGTGGGCGATTGACTGTTTAATATGCATGAGTGCACGACTTTAATGTGGAGAGCCATGTATGAGGGTTCTCAAATGGGGAAAAAAGACATGCATGGAATGCGCGCCTCTGCAACGCACAATGGCGCATCCATGCATAGTTGTGTTCCTGATAGTTGTGCATGTGTGCGCAACTGTGGAGCGAATAGGCCTGCTAGGATGTGCATCTATGTGTGACAAGGGTGCATGGGCGCACCCCTGTACTGCCTACAGTCTCACATGAGTGTGAAACTATGGGGTGAATAGGCGCGCATATATGTGCACCTGTGGGGAAAAAAACCGTGCCTTTGAAGCAAAGCTAAAGGGTGTAGATACTAATATTTTTTGGAGATTATGTGTTTTTATGAGTTGTGATGGCTGATCAAATATTGTATGTGTGGATGCAAGTGACCAGTCAATGATGTTGATCCATTGGAGGGAGAGGGACTGGGCATGCCTGAGAGAGGTGGTGAGAGATGAGGAACCGAAATTATGTGGTGTTTTGGTAGCTTATGGGTTGCTATAGTTTTTTGAGTGCTCACTAATGAGGGCACATAAGTACCTACTGTAGTGCCTGATTTCGATGTGGAGTCTGGATCTGTAGTGTTTCATCATTCACAGTGATCACCTGGAATACTCTGCTATATAGGATGTATACTTTTTGACTAGGCTCCCTTTTGGGGGGACCTTGCTACCTTCCGAGCCTGCGGCACTCGGGGATGGGCAGTTGGTTGTCCTATCGCAGACCTATTTTTCAGGACAGGACTACATGTCTGGATCTGTAGTGAGGATTGGGGCGATGGATTCCCTGGTGCATCAGTGTGTTGCATCGATGATTGTGAGAGTGTATGGATCTCTTATGACTCAGCGGATCAGTGGGGGCCAGCTGAGGATTATGCAAAGAGCACTACAGGGTGAGCATTTTTCCTTGGGCTTGATGTTGCATGCTAAGATGGTGGGGTAGCTCGACAGGTGTCGAGCTACTAACTCGGGGGAGTTTTCCTTTGGGTCCATCTTGGTAGCATGGTTTTTGCAAAGGGTGCCTATGTTGCACCCGAGAGTTTTATTAGACACCCCAGGTATGTGAGAGTTGCGACTGAGGTGATGGGAAAAAATTTTGGTTCGCCATGGTGGGGTGGAGGGTGGCCATTATTCTATGGTCGAGGATGCATGGGTGTGGCGTCAGATGCCACAAATAATACTCCACTTCCCATATATTGGGGTGTATTTTTGGAATGACCTAGAGATGGTGCTACCCCCAAGAGAGGTGTTCGACCGGAAAGGTATGGGGATTTATATGATGTTTTGATTTTTAGATAGTATAGCATGTTCTTTCTGTACAGATGGATTTTGATGCTATCATTTGTTTGATGTATGTGCAAATGTGGGACCTCACGGATGAGAGGTTGAGCTTGTCAGAGCACCAGCACGTCAGGGGCCAGTGAGACCACCATGGGGAGAGAAAGCGGCGGGATGAGGGTCGTGCAAGGTTGGTTGATGATGAGAGAGAAGGTCAGAGACATCGTTTTGATGACCCTAGTGCACAACCTTCTCATTCGCCTTTGGCGGGGGACAGGGGAGATTTCGAGGATATTCGTCGCCACTTGGAGGAGGTACTATAGGGAGTGCCTGAGGGCATGTGGCTGTGTATTCAAGACGAGGGAGTCCTGGAGCAGTGTGTGGGCCTTCTGGCAGAGTGATGGACCTTGATCCATAGAGAAGTTGTAGAGGGTGCGGCTATGACTGGGTGACTTCCCCCAGGACTCGAGGGACCCCTAGCTGGTGGGGTACCTCCTCCCAAGAGAGGGCCAGGTGGTGGAGATTTAGAGGCACCATGAGTGCCCCTATATAGTTATTTTTATATAGGCTTGCGAGCCCATTTTGTATATGGTGTTGGGACATCAATTTTGTATTTATAGGGGTGAGGTGGTTCAGCTACCTATGGATGTTGTACATGTACTATTTTTTTGTAAAAATTTGATGGCACAATTGACTGATATATATATATATATATGGATATACATTTTGGGATCTTTGTGATGTTCACATGTATTGATGTTTTTTGGTTATGATGTCTAATTTATATGTTGTGACAGAATTTTGATGAGTTATGCATGTGTAATTGTAACTTGATTTGATAAATGCCAATATAACACTAGGTTAGCCATATTATCTATTATTTGATTAAATTTCCTTGGAATATGTGTGGATGTGATTGAATCAAAATGTTGAGATAAAATCTAACTTTCAGGTATTTGCGGAAGAGGCATGGATCACATACACAGTACACATTGTTGAGCTAGAGGACGACGAGTTGGGAATCTTGTAAGATGCTAAGGTGAAGAATATGGTGACTACTGGCCTTAGAAAGGAGGCCAATGAAGGTTGTGTATTCTACTTGGTTTTTGGTAGTTGAGCCCGAGCATATGATGTTGGAGTGGAGCAGTTCATGTGAGGGGGTATAGAGGGCCCAAGCAGCTGAAGCGAGATTATGTGTCCAACGTCTAGCTCCATCAGTGTAACCAATGTGGAAGGTCGATGGAGGAGGCATCTGTCAATAATAGAAATGATATATTAGACAAAAGATATGGAGGAAAAAAAGGACTAAAAACTCTAAAAAGAAAAGTCCTAGTGTAGCATGGCTATGCTCAGGCATAAAATTTCTTTAAGTACAACCTATTGACGGGTTCCTTGAGGGGGTGGACTTCGGGAGAGGCCATCATGTATGCGCATTTAGTGAGGCAATGTTGGATGATGTAAGTTCCATGCCATAATCACTTTAACTTTCCATGGATGAAGGTATCATGAGCGATATCATAAGAAAGGATGAGGTTTCCTTTGTTGAATTATCGAAGGTTGACATGGCGAACAAAGGTGGCCTTTGACCATTTTTTGGCTACCTCATTGTTCTATAATGAAGAATGGTAGTCTTCATCCAGTGACTCTAAGTTCAACAAACGTTGCTTCATTGGAGCAGTGTCGGGTAATAGCTCAATAGGGGTGCGTAAAGTGGGGATTTCGCATTCGATGGGGAGAGTGGCCTCGACCCCATGGACAAGATGAAATGGTGTGAAGCCAGTGGTAGTTTTAACTACCGTGCGATAAGCCCACAGTGAAAAAAACAACATATGGTGCCAATTGGTCTTATGTTTGTTAATCGTGCGCTGCAACATGGTTTTGAGGACCTTATTGACCACCTCTACCTGTCTGTTGAACTAAGGGTAGTATGGGGAGGCAAAATCATGGGAGAAGCCTAACCTAGAGGAGATTTCAATGAAAATCTCATTCTCGAAGTGTTTCCCATGATCAGACACTACCTGTAGGGGGTATCTAAAGTGGGAGATGACGTGGTTGAATAAAAAATGCACTGCAGTGTTAGTAGTGTTGTTAAAGGTGGGCATGGCTTCAGCCCATTTGGTGAAATAATTGACTAGCATGATGATGTATTTGTGTCCATTGCTAGATGGAGGGTTGCAAGTCATGAAGTCTATGGCCCATTTTCAAAAGGGGTCGACAGAAATGACTAGGTGGAGAAGAGAAGGTGATGCTCTCACTTTGTTGGTAGATAGATGACATTTGTCACATCGCTTCACATCATGGATGCATTCGTTGTTATCACTAAAATTTCATCTACAAATGGTTATAGGAATCCATCATCTTCAAACAACTATTAGTTCACCCATGGACCAAAAACGACCCAAAATGCATTTCCAAAAGGCCCAAAACTATACAATCATAAATAAATTTATCATGCGCTAAGAGTACACAAGGAGCATGCACACATGCGTCATTCAGAAACGCAAGAAAAAGTGCACATGCACACGACACACGACTGTGGATGCAAAAAACCACGCATCCCTCAAAACAACGCATTTATGATATTGGTCGGCCTCCCACCCATTTCTGGTTCAACTTCCAAGTTGATTTAACATCTAAATCTTGGTTGAATCTGGCTGGGTCATTGTTCAAAGACCTAAGGGTGCCCTAAATGGCCCCTTGTTCACACTAAAAGATGGTTGAATAATGCCTCAAAGTTATGCTATAAAAAGAGGCCATGGGTGCACTACATTTTCAAGGAATTCATTTACATTGCTATGTTGTTGATATTCTCTTAGAGGATCCTCTTTCCTCATCAAGAGCATGCTAACATCGTTTCAGTTATCCATTCATATCACCTCTAGATTGAATGTGCTTTAGATTCTCTTCACCATTTCATTTTAGTTCCTTATTTATAAGAAGAGCTCAATATTTGGGGGTCCAAGAGCCCTCCCTTGGAGGAAGAGGGGACCCAAAGTATCCCTTTCTCTTTGGTTCTTTGTTTCCACTAATACAATCCGTTCCATTGGTGGCATGAGTATTGTTTGTTTCTTATTCTAGTGTTCTTATGCACTCTAGTTTAATTTCTTTTATCCTTCTCAGTTTAATTCTTCGCTTATATTTTATGCTTTACACTTCTAACTCTTTCCTCTACTGATGTCTTGCCTAGCTGACCTAACTAGACTTGTAAGCACCCTTATATTTCTCATTTAGGTGACAAAAGAGGTGCAACAGATTGACGACTCCACTAGGGAAAGGTATCAATTTCCTACCCCATGGGTTATTTTATCTCTTCTTTCTATTTATTTAACCTGTAGGTACCATAACTGGCCCAAGTCGACCTACAAAAAGTCAAATTCAAAGCTGATTTGAGAGAATTTCGTTTGGAATTTTCTTCATGGTCGTGTGTCAGACGTGCATCGATTTTTCAAAACCACGGGCATGTCTTCAATGCATGTGCACTGAACACACTATTCTTCATAGAGCACCCTACACACCTACGCCCAAAGGTCACTTTCAAACTGCGCATTAGCATCATATGCACCCCTGTCTACTCTGAGACCTATGCATCTGCTCAGAAAATTTCACATTGTAAGGTTTTGTGATCTATGGAGAGCCCATAGCCTTCTTAAAATTGATTCCATTCATATTGTAATCTGCACCACACTTACATTCCCTCTCCATATAAAGGGATTAGTCAAAACATAGGCACTTAAGGGTTAAAATCATTATTTTTCCTCTTTTTGTTTGTCATTTTGCAACATGGATGGCTTTCTTTGACTAAAGTTTAGTTGGAATCATTCTACATCACATACAAAACTTGCATTGGGACCAAAAATTGCATATCAATCATTGAGTATGCTCTTCTCTCACTTCCTAAAGCGATCTCGAGAATGAGAAAGAGATTGAAGGAAAAGTTCATCTCCCTTAAAAAGACAAAAATCTTTAGGAGAGGACAACAGCCCCCTCGGGACTCCTCTTAGTTTATTTTTTAAAACACATCTCCAAATTGTAAGGGCCCATACATGCCCAGATGCTACAAAGATAGGATAGTGATTGAAGTTTACTTTCTTAGATTAAATAACTAGGGAAGTTTAAAGGTTTTGTAACAGGTCCATACATGCTCACATATGCACAATCTAGGATAGTTTCAAATATTTCTTAGATTAAATCACATTAGGGAGTTAAAGGAATAGTAAGGACCTACACGTCCATATGCTAGTTTCCTAGGGACTTTAAAATTCTGCAAGGTTCTACCAACATCATTTAGTTAATTAGGTAATCAAGACTTGTAAGGACCAAGAAAACTCCACATGTAGCAAGGTGACACCTAATTTATTAAAAATATTGGCACACTTTCACTTGTTCACACACAAAAGTCACTACTCACTCACATAGTTTTTCATCTTGAAACGTGGAGATTGAAGTAAGTTTCCTCCAAAGGAATTATGAAACACCCCACCCTTTTCTTGACAAAACTATACACTCCCCCTTAATTTAAATGAGATTGGCTTACACCCCCAATCTCTCAAACAACCACATCTAAAAAAAATTCTAAATACTCACTAAGTTTTCCTCCACAGGAGGTGCCAAAAGAAATTTTTTAGTCTAGATAGGATTTTGGGGATAAGCATCTCCTCGTTATCTAGTTCTCACATATTAAAACAATAGAAGTTGTCAAATAGGGAAATTTAAATCCTCCAAGTCAAGTGTCCCTACACCATAAGGTAGGGAGATACCTGTGAAGGGTCGAAGTCTAAGGTCCAGTTGTTCTGTGCGTCCCCCCTTGAGGTACCCACCACTTGAAAAGGATCCAGCCCGTGACCCATTTCTTAGGCCGAAAATCTAAATGTCGCACTTTGACCGAGGTACCTAGTGACAAAATTTTAGGACATCTACCCAGGTAGCAATTGTGGGTTGCAATTGCACCTTGATCAGATTTTGTGTGGCTATTGGGAAATATCGCTAGTTCTTTCGGGATATGCACCCTCTACCCCTCATTATAAATGATTACTTCATCCTTCACTAGTTTCTCTTCTGGTGGCTTCAGACCCCACTGTTGAGTGCTATTGGAAGGTCTAGTGCTATTTTAGAGGAAGGACATTACATCTTTTAGGACACCAGTATTTTTTTTTTTTGTTCTCCCACACGGACAAAATCCACCTAACCACATGTATGCTTCCTTATTTTATGTATGTTGTTCTTTTTACATATGATTTTGAGATATATTGTGGAGGTCCAAGCTATACAAAATCTCGTTTTCATTAAATTTTCTCTCATTTCCATTTTCAAACATCTACTTTTCTAGTCGAACATCATAGGGGACCCACAAAATCCCCATCATTCCAGACGCTTGTTAAATATCCCCCCCATCCTCGGGGGATTTCTTAGTCTTTCAAACTCATCAGTTGTACTTTCCCACACCCCTATAAGTATTGTTGTCTTGGGATCATCTTTTCTTTGTTCCACTTTGCTTGGGTCCACTTCCCAAGGTCCAACATCCCCACACTCTCCTTTACATGGAAGAAGGGGGGAAACTTCTTCTCAAGTGGGGAGTAAAAACCCACCTCATCCCCCTCAAGGGTCAAGTATGCAAAACACTCATACCATGGCCGAAACTAATCCTTCACCACCACCTCACATGCCATACTTGGATTCCATCAACATACTGGATCTGACTAAACTCACCAATGATCCTATATTGCACAACCCCACATGGCTTGCAATGCCTACCAAACTACCTTTAGACATCCCCAAGTTTGAAGTAAAACCGTGAGACAATCCTTCCAATCATATCATGACCTTTCAATTATGGTTCTCTTCAAACAACATCACAGACAATTGCATCTGATTAAGGTTATTTCAATGTACACTCACTGGCCCATCAGCTAAGTGGTATGTAGAAGAAAAATCTGGGTCCTATGTGACCTTTGAATCCTTGGACAAAGCATTCTTGACCTTCTTTCAACTACCGATTTGTCTTGAAAATGGCCTCAAACTACTCTCAGAATTTAAACAAACCTATGGCATGCACATTGTTGATCACATTCACGAATGGTGTCGACGACGTAGTCTTTGCAAAGTTGAAGCTACTCCACAACAATGTCTCAATTGGTTCCTCAAATCACTTGTTTCCCTCCTTGCCAAAGATGTATCCACCACCTTCCCCCAGTTTGAAGAAGAAACCATTATCAAGTCCCAACAGTTTAAGCTCATTTACTCACAATCAAAGTACTTGTATATGGTCCTACCTGATGCCCCAAAACTCGTGCCATTCGGCCAAGACAAACATGGGATGTCTCACTCACCGGATGGATTGATTGGTGCCACTACACACCACAATTCACATCCCCAACAACCACCAATGTATGGCACACCTCAATATCCACCAGCATATGGAAGAACCCCTTATTATAATCCTTCCCCTTATCCACAACCATACCCCTTAACATTTCCTCCACCCACCAGCAGACCACCATCAACACCCACAATACACCCCACAACCCAACCTAGTTCTGGTACCCCCTCTACCTCTTCTTACGCCCTAAACACTAATGAAATAATCACTCCTTCCTACACATCCTATAGTTCATTACCATAGAATAATCCATATTTTCCTTTCCCTACCCCCCCCCAACACATTCCTTCCCCACATGGACAACCACATGCTGGGGTTAATTTTGTTCAACCCTCTCTCATTCAGAAGTATCAAAATTTTGAACAACTGAATACGGATAATACATCCCATCAATCAAGAAATGCCAAGAATAAAGGAAAAAATCAAAACAATAATAATCTCAGACCAAGAGGAAATCACAACCAACCCCAGTCGAGCCAACCTGTCGAGAGTAACCAACACCAAGGGAACTAGAACCCCCAAAGGAGAAATAACAACAAACGCCAAGGGAAGAACAACAAAAATATTTGGACAAACTTCCCTTGTGCCCTTTGTGGTGAATATGGCCATTATACTCACCATTTCCCCCAAATAGATGACTTTAAATGGATGAAAGAATCTGGAAATGGACCACATCCCCCAATACCGCCCGCCCCCTAGCAAGCCCCACAACAATATGTGCAGCACCCACCCCTGGCCGTGTTGAAAAACCCCATACCAAATCAATGAGTGATGAACACCCAACAAGGTATGCAACCCACCCCACCATAGGTAGGACCATATCACAACCTGGGCACTTCTGCAGATTGAACTATCCTCCTCACTAGTGAGGAAGAAATCCTTCTACAAACACGCAGTTGTCAATACAGTGCACCCTCTGACCCTACTCCCACTACTTTAGAGGCCACCCCAGTCACGACTGGACCACCTTTGATGATTTTGCACCCTAATACTGAAACACCTGTTTGCATCCCTCGCATCCTATTGTGCAGAAATTTCCACAACCCTCAAGCTAGGGAAACCCACAATTATAGTCTGGTCGATGACTTGGCACAATACCCCACTACCATGTCAGTCTTAGAAATTCTTCAAACCTGTCCTAATCGATGAAAATCATTACTTTCTGTCCTGGGGGCAGTCAGCCCTGCTGATACTCAACTCATCACATTTGATCTCGATAGTGGAGAACCTCGCCTCCCCACTCTTGTCACTTGTCAAATACCGGTTAAAATTCAGAATATCACAGTCCATCATTGCATTATCGATAAAGGTGCATTCACTTGCATCATGTCCAAAACCGTATGGAAGAAACCTAGGTATCCAGATATAATACCCTCCCCCATTACTCTGAGGGTTTATGATAGATGACCCTCTTCTCCCGAAGGGCTCTTCCAAAATGTCCCCGTCGAACTCGGGAGAAAAGCCATCCTTATTGACATTGAGGTTATCGATGCCCCACTCGACTATAATATTTTGTTTGGTCATAGCTACATGTATTTTATGAAGGCAGTTACCTCTTCCGTGCTCCAAACCATGATGTTTCCCCATAAAGGAAATATCATTACCATCGATCAGGTATCACATTATGAGCCTAACCCTTCATCCAACATCGACAACATCCTCCCTTTTGTCCACACTAATCCAGATGCCTATCCACTCATCAAGATGGGCCCCAAAAATTTTAAGGACCCATCCTTGTTAAGGATATACCACAGAGCACCACTGCTCATCCATCCCTCAGCATAAGTATGTGTCGTTTCCACCATCGGAATGACAACTAAACATACTCTCCCTCCCACCAAGGCCTCTTTCACCCCTAATGTCCCACTAGTCGTAGAATACCTCCCTCGAGAATCTTCTGGAAATTGTTTATCTCTACCCATCCCTGATCTTCCCCTCCCCCAAAGCTAGATCTTGGTTTGGGAAACAGTCCCCCAAGCCATTACCCAAATCCCTTTCTTTAACCCCCCACCGGGTGTACAATCTTTCTAGGTAGCCGCAGCACTCACCCTTCCTAACATGGTGTTGGAAATCCCAGTATGGTATCTACATCCACCTAAGATGGTCCCTCAATCATCCCTCCCTCCCCAAACAGAAGAAATCCTGAGGCAGATTCCCATAATTACCCCTACCATCCCACCCAAAATCCCACTCACCAACACCCTTGCTACAGTTGGGGGTAGACAGAGAAAGAAAGAGCCCACCGCTCCACTTCCCCCATGTGTCCAACCTCCTTGCATGCTATGCAAGAAAGATGGACACCCCACCAACAAATGCCCATCTCTACCCAAGATATGCAATCTAATTCAATTCCCTCAAGCATCACCACCACTCGTTGCTTCATCTGGTACTGTCGCTATCTCCCCTAACATAAATAGAAAAATATTGTGAATCAAATTTGCATGTGCCATCTGTTCATAATATGTCCATTACACACACCACTATCCAGTGTTACCTATATTTCGACATATGCTAACAATCGTACACCAGAGATTTCAGCAAGAAACCACCCCAACACATGTCACCGACATCCATTATGTCACAACCTCAGTTAACAAATGTATGAGATGTCCCTGCTCTCTATGTGAATCACTTGATCATTTCACATATCAATGTCCTATGATCATTGAATACAGGCATCGCCAATTGGTTCTAATTCAAAATTCTACACCCCACCCTCCAACAGGACCATTGAGTACCCCTACCCCATCACTTGATGTGGTTCATATCTTCTCACTGGAACATGAGGCACTCCCTACTCCCCCATGGTTAGTGGATGATTTATATGAGGATTTTCCCCCAAATCCCCCCAATTCTCAAAATTCATTTCCCCATGGAAATTCTACACCCAACTACCATTTTCAACCCACCATATCTTGATATTTGGTTTATGTCGAGCAAACCAGTGAAACCTCCTTGTGATGCCCTCTCTACATTATCACCACTAGAAAAAAAAACCATGATAACCATCACCAAAGTTACTCCTCTTGATCCCCTATATTTTCAACAGTTTCACTGCGACGAAGACATCCTTGAGGAGTTAACTAAACCCGATTACCCATGGGACGCACTCCATCGCAGAGCACTTTTCCCCTCATAGGAATCCTTCGCGCCTCCTGACCAAAACCCCAAATACGCAGTCGAAACCAAATATTTTCTCCCAACGGGGCATATAGATTGGTTCCATAACCCTATCCCTACCCCCCAATGCTTTTGAAGAAGGAAATATGACCAATATTTCCCCCACTATCAAAATCAATATTTCCATCAAATTTGGGGTCGTAGAGGAAATCACCAATGGTGCTGCATGCTCTCCTAAAGAAATCACCACCTACAAAGCTCTCTTCCAAGAATACCGAGGCATTTTTTCCTCCTCATACACAGAGATTCCTGGCCTTGACCCCTCTATTGTCGAACATTGTATAGACACCTGGCCTAATATCACACCTATCCGTCAAAAATAGCATCCACTACACCCATCCAAAGCAGTGGCCATCAAGGCCAAAATTGACAAATTACACATTGTAAGGTTCATCTACCCCATCACATATACGTCATGGGTCTCCAACCCTGTCTTTGTCAACAAAAAATAGGGCACTATCTGCGTCTATATGGAATTTCACGATCTCAATCACGCTTGTCCCAAAGACAACTTTCCAACACCCTTTATCAACCAAATTATTGATGATTGTGCTGCTCGTGAGGCTCTGTCCTTCATGGATGGTTTCTCTGGCTACAACCAAATTCAAATTCACCCAACCTATCAGTACAAAACTGCATTCACTACCCCTTGGGAACTTTTGGGTATCACATCATGCCTTTCGGCCTTAAGAATGTAGGAGCCACTTTCCAACGCGCCATGACATACATTTTTCATGACCTCGCTCAAATCATTCTCACCTACTTGGACAATCTCACCGCTCGCTCCAAAAAATGCACTTAACACCTGAATGACTTATGCATTGTATTCCACAGGTGTCGTCAGTACAATATCCGATTGAATCCCAGAAAATGTGTATTCTGCGTCACTACTGGATGCCTCCTTGGATTCATCGTCTCCCAACATGGCATCACAGTCGACTCCCTCAAGGTCTAATCCATCATGGAAATTCCCCCACCACGGAATTTACGCCAACTGCATATCCTACAAGGAAAAGCTAACATTTTACGTCGCTTTGTCCCCGATTACGCCACTCGGGCACATGGTTTCCTGTTGGATTACTGAGAGGGGGGGTGAATCAATAATAGCGTAATTATAATTTTTTTTCTTCAAATTTTATATCAATGTAGAATTATTATCCAATAATGAGCAGTAAGAAATAAACAATCACACACATACACAGTACACCAACATTTTACGTGGAAACCCAAATCAGGAGAAAACCACGTAATTATTTTTCTTATATGTCTTGAATAATTACATTCATTAGAAGCACCAACTTCCTTTTTTTTCTAGCTACAACGGGAAGGAGGCTCCAACCCCCTAT
>JASDQU010504158.1:59896-74654 GCA_032191745.1 Picea mariana | reverse complement strand
TTTATTATTGAAATAATTTATTTTTTATTCACTTTGAATTATAATACACTCATCAATTCACTTTATTATTTACCTTTTAAAATCTCTTAAATCACTTTGACTACTTTGACCTTTTGGGGCTTCTAGATGACATATGAGGGTCCTCCAACTTCGTAAGGCCATAACTCTCAAACCATGAGGATTTATTTGACGTTCTACATACCACCAGAAATGGCATGACATGTACTATCCATATAAAATAGTATTATCTGAAAATATATCATAACTCATACCATTACCCATCAAACAAGCTTGGGTCCATTACCCAAACTTCGGGTCTCCAACTTCTCATGGCCATAACTCTCTAACCGTGAGGAATTATGTGTCGTTCCACATACCACCAGAAATGACATGACAAGCACTATCACTCTAAGATATTTTCCTTGAAAAATTCACTTTCCTTCATCTCATTATTCCAAAACTAAGCATGGGTTCTCTTACTCCACAAAGCATCTTCCCGTGAGGGATTTCACCATAAGGGGGCCACTTTGGAGTTCATACATATTTACTTCTTATCAACCATGACAAAACAATAATGAGTCATATGTACATCAAAAATTATTGGGTCCATTACCCAAACCTTTGTGCTACAGGGCTTTCTTCAAGGGTTGACATCAATGACAACCAACCTTAATCAACATTTCCTTCGCCTCTTACATCATGATATCCCATTCCAATGGGACGAACATGCCCAAAACACTTTTGATGATCTCAAAATGGCCCTCTCCAATGCCTTGTTAATTAGTCCACCTGACTATAATAGTGACTACATCCTCTATATCTCAGCCTCAGTTGTCTCAATAGCAGAAGTTCTCGTCCAACTAGGGGATGATGATCATGAGCATGTAATTTACTAGATTAGTAAAAATATTTCAGGGACACCCTTGAAATACAAACATGAAGAGAAATTGGCCCATGCATCCATCCTTGTAGTCTAGAAATTGTGCCATTACATCTTGCTTCGAACTAACAAAGTCGTAGCAGATTCAAACCCCATGCAATACTTGCTCAATCGCCAAAAATTTAGTGGTAAATTTTCCCAATGGATCATCATCCTTCAAGAGTACAACCTCAAATTTTCAACACCCAAGAGAAAGAAAGCCCTCACCTTTGTCAAATTCATCACAGAATTTCCCTCCGATACCACCCATACCCCTTGTTGAAACATATTTTCAACTTTTTTATCTTCAAGACTAAAACCTTCCTTTTTCAGGTTTCGAATTTTCATAAAGCATAACCCTCAATATCATTTCCAAAAGGCTGGTACCGAAATCCTGACAAGCTTTATTCTTTAAATAATTAAAGGAAAAAAACCAAAAATGTTATAAAGTCCCGACATGATTTATGTAAAGTTATTTTTTAAATCACGAAAAACTTAAAACCTCTAAGATTTAAAACTAACCTTTAATATTTTTTCTGGATTCGGGGTTTACTGCAAACATATGTTTTAATACATATCCAATCACGGAATCCTGATCCCCGATTTCCCTAAATATGGAAGTTACTAATTATTAAATATTACGTTAATTGTATCGCAATTTCGGGAATCGAGGTTTAACAATAATGTACCTCTTGTCAACATGATCCATGAAAACCTGAAATGTGAACTCCCAACTTATTATTTGTGTTTAAACTAAATTAACCCTGTTTTGGAAGTTAGTCTAAAACCCTGATTAATTAATTCACTAATGCGGAAATTTAAGGCTTAATTTAATCTCATCGTGATTTCGCAATTTTGGGAATCGGGGTTTATCGATAACATACCTCATGTATCCATGATCCCCAAAACCCTGAAACGCGAAGTCTCAAACCATAATCAGCTTTTAAACTGGACTAACTCTGTTTTAAAACACGATTAACGGTAATTAAGCTTCTTAGATATTTTCTTATTTTCGGTATCGTTGAATGAAATCTTTTGAATTTTGGATCTGGGATTGCCGAAATACGGCCCTATTAATAAAAAGATAACTGATAAATGTTGTACCTATATTAGAAATTTGTTTTGCATTAAATGTAATTGATTATAGGTTAGTTGCGTCAGTATTTTTGTCATAAAATGAGTTTAACGCGAATTCAAAATCTGTGTTCTAAAACCTATGCTTGCTCTATCTTTCAAAGGTAATTTGCATTTGTCCAAGCTCATACACTTATTTTCTGTGACAGGTTTTCCTTCTAACATAAAGATATGGCACCAAAGAAAACACCGAAGAAGAGTGAAGATACAGAGGAGATGCATAACCCAGAAGGAGATATCATATCCGACACTACACCGCACGCCATTGACTCAATTAAATTCTAGACACAAATCTCTGAATTTCTGGATTACAAAGTCAAAAATTCTTCTACTAATTCATAGAATCACTTTCGGGATATAGCAGAATCAGATCTTGATAAGATCGTAGCACGCCCTTGACTCATGGCATATAACAACATGATCAATTGAGCCTTGGAGTAGGTCTATATCCTAACAAGAAGCATTTTAAATGATTAGGTGGTCGTTTTCGATTCATTCAGGTCGGAGCATATACAAGTAATGTATAAACTCTCACCAAATCCTAAGCTTATTTATAATGCCGAGTTTTTAGATGAATTTCAAAGGAAGGAGTGTACTGAGACAGACCAAACTTATCCCAATTTAATCAGATAATGGTGGATATGTCCATCGAAATTTAGGGCTGACACTCATGGCGTTTATGCCACAACATCTTTGAATGAATACATGGTCTATGTATCCATTATGCTATGTAGACTATTTGGGAAAAATAATCCCTACCATTTTCTTGCAGAATGGGTGCCCTTTTTAGTAGAAGCTTCAGAAGGATACACTTTTAACTGGAGAAATATTTTGTCTGATAACCTAGCTCAAGAAGTTTTAAGTTACAAAGTTGCAATATCTAAAGGTCAGTCAGTGGCCTTTTACATGTCAGTGTACATTATGGACGCAATCTATTTTGTGACTCCTTTTCCCCTGATGAATTGGAGCTGGAACATAACCTGCCCCGAACCCATTCACGAGTATCACTCTGTGCTATGGGAAGAAAATGCTAAGAATGTGTTTTATGAAATTTTTCATTTCATAGTAATTGCAATGCATAAAATGTTTTATGGCTATGAACCCCCTCACATTTCTGAGCCAGTCTCAGAAAACCTCAAAGCAATAGCCGAATGGTTTGTTGATGAAAAATTCTCTTACATTAGGGTTTATGGGTGCTCAATTCCCCCTCAGGCACTCCTAAATTTCCTCCCAGACAAACTGGTATTGAGGGAGGTATCACACCATATAGTGAAAGGTGGTATTGGAATAGAGCTAAAGGCATCTCAAAAGAAGTCTTGACCAATATTCCCTGTACATGTCAGAAAATTTTCATTGCTAAAACTAGGCCATTCTAAAGTGGAAGTTGAAGCACTAGAAGAAGTTAAACTGGTAGATATTGAAAACAGAAAGCGTGACCCTTATCAATTAGTAAATAGACATTTGTTGCACTGCAATATGAAAGCTTATGAACATGAAAAGTTTGTTTATGATGATATTTTCAAAGAAGTTAAAACTTATGAGGAGGTATTGAATAGGGTACGGGCCTTATCACCTGACTTACAGACTGGTTTCATGTCCTTCCAAAGTCACAGGCGAAGTTGTTTGCCAAAAATTTTGCAGGGTGAATCCACGACCCCTCCTCCAGAGCAGGAAGGGCCTCCCCCAGGCTTTGAAACAGATGTACAGGATAAAGAAAATACAAAGGGGAAAATGAAGGAGATTGAAATACCTTCACAAGAAACAAAAGTTCCTCAGACAGAAAAATTAGAGGTAGGGAAAGGAAAGGAGTTGGAAACACCCTGAGAAATCCCTCAGAATTTTCCCAAAAAATTAGGAGGAACAACATCGACGGAACTTGGAAGTCTTGTTACTTCTTTGACTCCATCGCAGTCTACTTATGGAAATTCCCAAGAGGAAGCTATATATGTTAGTGATCTTGAGCTTATTTCTAGGGATGATATTCCTTCCTATGATTACTTTTTCAGTAAAAAGAGGAAGGCTATCCTGAAACAGGAAATGCATCCAAGAGGAAACATGATGGTAAAAAAGCACAAGATCATAGTAGATGGACAAAAACTTGAGAGGGGGAATTCGCCACAAAAATAGCAGGTACAATGGGATCCTTAGCATCAGCAAATTTATACTCTGTGGGTAATTTGAGAACTATGTTGCAGCAAAAAGATCAGATGATAGCTCAGCTACAGGGTCAATTAAAGGAGACTGAAAGAAATATTAGTTGGGAGATAAAAAAGGGTCTAGAATGAGCTAGATTCAATGACATTCAAGAGATTCAAAAACTGAAAGAAAGCTTAGATGAAACAAACCTGAAGATACAGGTCACTCAAGCACAGGTCCTTCAGCAAGAGCAAATGAATAAACAATTACAAGATAAGATTAATTCCATTCAAAATCAAGTGGTAGAGCTTGAAATCTTCCAAGCCCAGGCGCTGGAAATACATACAAATATAGAAAAAGAGCAGTAATGAGTGTTCTTTAATCTAAAATTTATTCATAATTACTTTCAGGAAACAAGTAGATCCATGGAGAGTATTCTTCTGAAAGAGAGAGAAGTGAAAGTAGCTAGAACAAATTTTCAGAAAGCAGTGGCTCTTTCAACAAAAGAGGAGACTAGAGAAACTCAGAAACTATTTTTTTTAGAGAAGATTAAAGGTGATATAATAATCAAGGTATGGGAGGCAAACCTCATAGAAAACAAGAGAATAACCAGAGAAGTTAATGATGACTGTCAAGAAATTTTTGACCTTTTAGAGAAAGCTTCATTGAACATTGGAAGAAACAAATGTCCAAGGTTTTTAGGAGAAATTAACATTGTTAAGCATCAATTAAGATTTAAGGAGGATCTAGAAGAAATTTAGGGAGAAATCTCACAAATAAAGGTAATCAATGTCACTCAAATTGACAAATGGATAGTGATGTCGAACTTAAAGTTGCAAAATATTAAGTTCACAAGAAAGATAATTGAAGACCATCTACCTGAACTACAGAGAATGTTCTTTTTATTTGAGGCAAATGATATTCCAGAAGCTCCCAGATTTTTGGTGCAATTTCTGGGAAAATGTATTCGCTGTCTTAAAATAGAAGAAGGAAGTTCATCAATGCAGACATGAAATATTGTTTTAGATATTTTCATCATTGAAATAATAAAGCAATTAAAATAGAAATGTAAATGGTTCAACATTGCTCATTCATGTAACCGTTAGTCATTAGAAATTAGTTAATCACCAACGGGAAAAAGTTTTGATGATCATGTATAAATATAATTTCACAAGACTGAGAAAAGGATTTTCTTTTTTTGGGAGCCAATTGTATTAGAACTTTTCTGATTTACAATGATATAAATAATGCAGAAGAGATTTTGAATTCTGTCACCTTGAAGCTATGTGTTCCTTCACTCTGCTTTCAATATCTTTCAATATATTTCATTTCATGTCTTTCTAATGAATGATTAGTTATAATTTAATTCAAAATTCTACTATAGTTTGGATTTATTTGATTATCTAATCATTTACAGTTTTTCCTCTATGATTCCTATCAGCAGTTTCAAGACATGTAGGTCTGTTGGATGGTTATGTCTTCTACTCCATTAGAAATTGTGTTTTTCTCCCCTTCTTCTGTTATGATATGAGATTCTTTCACGATTAAAGCTTCATATTCTCCAACAGTGTTGCTTTGTTTTTATTTTAATATTCTCAAATTACTTCAAGTACAAAAAACGGCCTTAGCTATTATTATGTTATTATTTTGCGTTCCAAAATTCCTTTTCTATTTCATCCCACAAAACTGAAGCAACAAATTTTAAAAATTTTTATAATTTAATAAAATTTTAATCCTCATGACTGTCCCAAGTAATAGACAACCTAACATAGAACCTGGCCTACAGGATCAAACTAGTATTGCTTTGAATTTATTTAATACTATCCTGCAAACAACAACTACCCGAGTCAAATTAGAACGTTCATGGGCAGTTATTGAAAGAGAAATCAATGTCCAAGAATAATGGGAAGCTAGACAGAGACAGTTGAGAAACCAACTCTAATTTACCCTTCGTAATTGATTCTTACTCCTTAATTCTCTTTATTTTTCGGATGCCTCGATGGTATACTTTAGATCCTTAAAGTATAAACTCAAGAACAACATCTTTTTGGCATCATTGTTGGGGAACGAAGAAACAAAACTTTTCCCTGGGAAGAACGACATTGACATTTTATTTCTTTGATAGTGAACGAAGATAGAAAACCTTCTAAGGCTACCTTTATTTTTCACTTGGCGACTCCACGATAAGTAAACTGGCTATTAGCTTAAAGACCACTAGAAAGAACCTGTACGAAAAGCAAACCTCGCCAGTCTCTGATCCAGAAAAGATTTTAAATCACAAAGATCCCTTAGACAAATCATTTCACCCTTACATGTTATTTTTCAGCCTGATTTTACGCAGTTGAACGTTACAGAAACACTTGAGATATTTGTCTCGCTTCCCCTCTCATACGATATGTTCTCTTTTCCTGAGGTATTTTCCCTAGATTTCTATGATCCTTCTCCTCACACATTCTGAGCTTCAGCCTCAAATCTATCAATGGTCGCACACGAATGTGCAGGAGCTGAGGGTAGTGCTCCAATAGGACTAGCAAGTGGCCAAGCACCGCTTCCTGGAATCTTTGCTAAAGTAGCTGCTAGATATGCCCCCCTTGTCCTCTTAGTTCCCTTACATGACCTTCCCAAAAATTATATGAAAATCCTTCCCAAATTTACAGGGGAAGGAGATTTAACCGCTCAAGAGAACATAAACTTCTTTGAACAATTTGTCGAGATCCTTGAAATCGAACACAAATATGTCTATTCTAGACTCCTCGTTCAGACTTTCGAAGGATAGGTGAGGACCTGGTTCCGAGCCTTAGAAGTTGGGTCTCTAATATCTTACAAAGAGCTTGAAAACGCATTTATCATACAATTGGGGGAGAGGAGGGACCACCTCTATTACCTAACTAAATTTGGATCCCCTAGAAATAAAAACTCTGAATCAGTTCTCGAGTTCATGCAAAGATTTAACAAGTTGTATAATAAAATCCTGATCAAGGTCAAACCTTCTCAACCCGCAACAAAGGTGACTTTCGTTGGATCCTTTGATCCCAATTTCTCCCTATTATTGAGAGAAAGGAGATCAATAGATCTCACGAATGCAAGATGATGCTCTAGAAATCGAATCAAACATGATGGCATCAAAGAAATTAAAAGAAAAAATAGAAACCGGGAACAAAGAAAATACAAAATTCAAAGAACAAGGTGGATCCTCAGGATCGGGGAAAACATCGAGAGATAAAATGGACAAGATGGCTATGGTAATTAGAGAAATTTCAAATAAGATCTCAAAAATGGAACTAGATAAATCAAAAAGGGATAATTTTCCTAGAAAGGATTTTAGCAGGAATCCTGATCCTCAGGCCCCACAGAAAATAATTAAGAATGAGGATTAAAAAACCCCAACCCCCTTCAAAAGTGAAAACTTCATTGGAGAGGAAGACCTAGAATATTTTGAAGTGTTTGATGAGGATATAAATAATCTTGGTGATGATAATAAATCACCCTATTTTTCAAGACAAGATTATGAAAAATCCTTAAATAAGGAAATTAGATCGAAAGACAATGTTAGCAATGATACTTCTGAATATTTGGCCTATCAGGGTATCGCAGATGATATTATAGACAAACTACATGAGAAATATAATTGAAGACCTAGGAACAAGAATCTTCCAACCATCCCAACAAAAAAGATCTTGCCTAGGGGTGAAATTGATGAAGCGACTCCAAAGGTTGCTGACAAACACACTACAAAAACCCACACTGCTGACATGCAATCTGTCAAGCCAAAGTTAATAGGAACATCTGCCATGAAAACACAAGTCCCTGTGAGGGAAATCAAATCTGTACCACAAAGAAAATCTAAAAAGAAAGGAATGGAGACCCCAAACATAGAGAGCGACAAGGCTCTGGAAAATTTTAGTCTAGAAAATGAAATAAACAAAATCAAAATCCCTATCCCACTTGTTGAACTGGCTAAAAATCCCATATATAGAAAACAAATTGCCAAAATTATTAGCTTTTCAGAAGACAAAAGTCAAGCCGATGTCATCAACTTAGAAGATGACAAGTCGAACATAGTTTTTGGTTTGCATTTCGAAGGTGCGAGAGACATTGTTGCCCCCTTCTATATCACGTTGACCTTGTTCAACCACCTACTCCATAATTGCATGCTAGATTCTAGAGCATCCCACAATGTGATTCCAAAAGCCATTATGGAGAAACTAGGTCTCAAAATCACCAGGCCATATGGAGACTTATATTCATTTGATTCAAGAAAGGTCAAATGCATAGGTATGATTAAATACCTGGTGGTCAATATGGCACAAATACCCACAAAAATCATTCTTATGGACATATTGGTCGCCGACATCCCTCTAAAATATGGTATGCTATTATCTAGATCATGGGGTGCCAAGATTGGAGGATCTCTCTAGCTTGACATGACATATGCTACGATTCCAGTTTTTGGAGGACAATACACACGTCTTTACAAAGAAACTAGGTTGTCATTCATGGTAGGTGATCCACATAACCCAAATAACCACCATGTATATATTGCTGATCAAGATTTAGGAAATTGTATCTTATCTATTGATGATGATTTTGAGGTAGGTGTTATCACTGAAATTTTGTCCGCACATGGCGACAAGAACTCAGCATCGTCAACTAGTAATGAAGTCATTCATGGCACTGAATTAATCACACAGCATTACAAAAAGGTAAAAAACTATACAAAGTAACCAAAAATTGAAGAGCGCTTTATAGAAGTTGGGTGCGCGCGCACATGCGCGGAACAGGAATGTACCATGCGTGCATACGCGCACGATGCACAGCTGTTGGCGCAAAAACCCTGGCACCTGCTAAACGACGCATTTATTGAATTGGTCGGCCTCCCAACCACTTATGGATCATCTCCTAAGTTGATTTGACCCTCAAATCTGAGCTGAATCCGCATGGTAGGCTGGTCAAAGACCTAATAAATCCCTAAAGAGCCTCTTTTCCACTACAAAGGAGTTACATAATCACCCAATGCAATGCTATAAAAAGCCATGAAGAAACCTCATTTTCTCAAGGAATTTCATGTAATGTTATGCTGCCTAGATTGTTTTAAGGACTCACTTCTTGACAATAGCATATTGGCACCATTTCATTGAGCAATCCACCTCTCCATTGAGTGGATTTGCAAATGAGTTCTTTCATCACCATTTTTATTTGTCTTGTAAGGAGAGAAAGCTTGTGAGGGACCAAGAGCCTTCCTTTGGAGGAAGAAGGGACTCATAGTCCCCTTTCTTCATTGTGCTTTGATTTCATCAATAGATCAGCCTAAAAAACATTGGTGATATTGGTCTTTTTGTGTTTTATTATCTGTATATTTCCATGCTTTTAATTTTAGTTTGTATTTGTTTAATTCTTGTTCATATTTGTGTTTTTCTTTCTCTAACTCTTTCCTCTACAGCTGTCATGCTTAGCAAGACCCAACTGGGCATGTAAGCACCTCTTATTTTCTCACCAAGGTGACGAAGAGGGTGCAAACAGATTGGTGACCATACTGGGGACTTAGGTATCAATTCCTTCCTCATTTGGGTTTATTTTTCTCTTCTTTCAGTTTAATTAACTTGCAGGTACACCAACCGGCCTAGGTCGACCTGCCAACCATCCAATTCAAGGGAGAATTGAGAGAAATCCATTCGGATTTTCTTTCTCGACCATTTGTCACAGGTGCATGGGTATTCCACCCCACAGACACGCATAGGGCGCGCATGTGCTTAAACAATATCTTTTCTCTGTGCGCATGCACTTTCTGTCTCAACTCTGTTCGCGCATCGGCACTCTGTGCGCCTCTGTCAGCACTAGGGGCCGCGCATTTGAGTAAATTACACATTGTAAGTTGATTGGGATGTGGGGAAGTCCATTGGCCCTCTTAAAATGATGTTATGCATGCTCTAAATACTGCACCACACTTAGTCCCCTCATCATATAAATGGGTTAGTCTAACATAGGCACTTAGGAGGATAAAAATCAATTTCCCTTCTTTGATTTTTGCCACATGGATGGCTTGTTTTGACTAATAATCTAAGGTGGACATCAATTTTAATCACATCTAAACTTACATTGGGACTAGGAATTGAAGTAACAATCATTTAGTATGCTCTTCTCTCGCGCCTCCAAGCGATCTTGAGAATCAGAAAAAGATTGTGAAAACAATCTCATCTCCCTTAACAAAAGTTTTAAACCTTTAAGAGAGGACCACGAACCTTTTTGGGACCCCTCTTAGCTTCATTTTTTCAAACACATTTTAAACTTGTAATGGGCCCATACATGCCCACATGCTACAAATATAGAATAGTGGTTGAAATTTTGCTTTCTTAGATCAAAACACTAGGATATTTTAAAGGTTTGTAACGGGCCCATACATGCCCACATGTTCAATCTAGGATAGTTTCATGCTTTTTCTAGATTATCTCACAATAGGGAGTTAAAGGATAGTAATGGACCCACCTATCCACATGCTAGTTTCCTAGGGATTTTGAATTCCGCAAGGTTGTACCAAAGACATCTAGCTAATTAGATAATCAAACTCTTGTAAGGACCAAGCGAAGTCCACATGCAACAAGGTGACATCTAATTAACAAAAAATTGGCACACTTTTCACTCACACACAAAAGTCACTTCTCACTCACATAGCTTCTTCTCGAAACGTGGAGGTTCAAGTAAGTTTCCTCCAAAGGGATTCCGAAAATACCTCATCTTTTCTTGACAGGACTATCCACTCCCAGTTTTAATCAAACAAGGTTGGTTTTCACCCCCAGCCTCACAAAACAATTTCATCTAAAAACTCACTAAGTTTTCCTTCACAAGAGGTTCCAAAAGAAATTTTTAGTCTAGGTAGGATTTCGGGGATAGGCATCCAAATAACTCCCCATTATCTGGTTCTCACATTGATAAAACATAGAGGTTTTCAAATAGGGAACTTCAAATCCTCCAAGTCAAGTGTTCCAATTACCATAAGGCAGGGAGATACCCGTGAAGGGTTGAAGGCTGAGGTCTGGTTGTTCTATGCATCCCCCCTTGAGGCACCCACATATTGGACAGGATCCATCCCGTGACCCATTTCTTAGGCCAAAAATCTAAATGTCGCACATTGACCGAGGTACCTAGTGACCAACTTTAGGACATCTACCCAGGTGGAAATTGTGGGCTGCAATTGCACCTTGATTGGATTTTGTGTGGCTATTGGGAAATATCACCAGCTCTTTCAGGATATGCCCCCTCTACCCCTCATTATAACCAATTGTTTCATCCTTCACTAGTGTCTCTTCCGGTGACTTCAGACCCCACTGTTGAGTACTATTGGAAGGTCCAATGCTATTTGAGAGGAAGGACGTTACGTCTTCTAGGACACGAGAATTTGCTTTCTTTTGATTCCCCCACGCGGAAAAAACCCACTTACCCATATATATGCTTCTTTTTCATGTTATGTATGATGCACATCTGATTACAGTTTGACTTGGATATATATATTGTGTAAACATTCACATGCAAAGGTTGTTTGTTGCTATATTTCTCTCACCACTTGTTACACACATTCACACATCTAGTCTGACATCATAGGGGAACCACAGAACCCCCGTCGTTCACGACGATTTCTCAATCTCCCTCCTATCTTAGGGGGAGTATTTGGTCATACCCGCTCATCGGTACCTCCTTCACACACTCCTGTGAGTGATACTATCTTAGGATCGGCTTTGCTTGGTTCTACATTACTTTGGTCAACTTCCCAAGGTCATCCGTTCACTCGCTCTCCTTTACAAGGAAGCGGGGGACCCACTTCCTCTCAAGGAGGAATCACCAACCCACCTAGTCCCCATCAAGGGTCAGGTTCACAACACACTATGGCTGGAGCTAACCTCCCACCCCACTATAGATGCCATATTTGGCCTCTCTCAACATACCGAATCTCACCAAACTCACCAATGATCCTATATTGCATGACGCCACATGGCCTGCAATGCCAACAAAACTTCCTTCAGACATAGAAAAGTTTGAAGGAAAGGCATGGGATGACCCCACGAACCATGTCATGACCTTTCATCTATGGTGTTCTTCCAACAACATTATGGATGATTCCATCAGACTGCGATTATTTCAATGCACACTTACTAGCCCATCAGCCAAATGGTATGTCGAAGAAAAATCAGGGTCCCATGCGACCTTTGAGTCATTGGCCAAAGCATTCTTGACCTTCTTTAAATTACCCATCCTCCATGACAATGGTCTAGAACTACTATCTAACTTCAAACAGACCTCAGCCACCCACATCGCTGACCACATTCATGAGTGGCGTAGGCGACGTAGTTTATGTAAAGCAGAAACCACCAAGCAGCAATGTCTCGACTGGTTTCTTAGATCACTTGTCTCTCTACTTGGTAAGGATGTAGCTTCCACCTTCCCTCAATCTGAAGAGGAAGCCATCAGTAAGGCCCAACAATATGACCTCATATATGCACAGTCAAGGTACTTATACACGGTACTTCATGATCTTCCAAAACCTGTGCCATTTGGCCAAGACAAACCTGGGATGTCTCACTCAGCAAACGAACTAATAGGTGCCACCACACACCACGGCCCACAACCCCAACCACCACCGATGTATGGAACACCTCAATACTCACCGGCATATGGGGGCACTCCTTATTACCCCCCACCCCCTTATCAACAGCCATACCCTGTTGCTATACCTCCACCCATCAGTGGACCACCACTAGCACCTCCCATACATCCACCTATTCCCACAAACAGTGGTACTCCCTCAACATTAGCTTATAGTACTAGTGAAAGCACTACACCTTCCTATGTACCTTATGGATCGGTACCACCACAAAATCCATACTTCCCATTTCCTAGTCCTCCACAACCCATGGCTCCCCCACATCCACATGCGGGGGTAAATTTTGTTCAACCCTCTGCTGCTCAACAATACCAAAATTTTGAGTAGTTAAACACAGCCAATCCAACTCATCCATCGAACAATGCCAAGAAGAAAGGAAGGAACAGGAATAACAACAACCCTGGTCAAGGTGGGAATCAACCCCCACAGCACCAACCCATTGGGGGCAACCAGAACCAAGGGAACCAAAACCCCCAAGGGGGCAATAACAACAAACGCCAAGGGCGAAACAATGTTAAAACCATCTTCCCTTGTGCTCTTTGTGTTGATTTTGGTCATTACACTCACCATTGCCCCCAGATCGCTAATTTTAAATGGTTGAAAGACTCAGGTAGCCTTCCCCATTCTCCTGCACAAACTGCCCCTCAACAGGCACCACACCAATACGTGCAACAACCCCCTCCCACCGTGCTGCAAAATCCTATCCCACATCAAGGTGTGATAAACACCCAACAGGACACACAGAATCCCCCACCTTAGGTGGGACAATACCACAACCCCAACAATCCAGCAGAGCACACAATTCTCCTCACAAGTGAGGAAGAAATTCTTCTGCAAACGCGTAATCGTCAGTATCATACACCCACTGAGTCTACTCCCATCTCTCCAGAGACAAACCCTACACCGACGGTACCCCCGTTGGTGATCCATCACCCTTCCGTCAAACCACCACTATGCATCCCTCGCATCCCCTTGCGCAAGAATGTCCACAACCCGCAGGCTAGGGCCGATCATAACTATAGCTTGGTAGACGACTTAGCACAATCCCCGACTGCCATGTCAGTCTTGGAAGTCCTCCAGACTTGTCCTACACAGCGGAAATATTTACTTTCCGCCTTGGGGGAATTCAACCCTGTAGATACTCGACCCATCACCTTCGATCTTGATAGCGGAGAACCTCGTCTTCCCGCCTTGACCTCTTTTCAAATACCAGTGAAAATACGGAACATCACAGTTCATCGGTGTATCATCTATGAAGGTGCCTCTATGTGCATCATGTCCAAAACAATATGGCAGAAACTTGGTTCCCCGGAACTCATTCCCTCTGCCATCACATTACGAGATTATGATGGATGACCATCCTCTCCTGAAGGGCTCTTCCAAAATGTCCCCGTTGAACTCAGGGGCAAGACTATTCTCATTGATATCGAAGTTATCGACGCCCCGCTCAATTATAATATCATGTTCGGGCGTAGTTACATGTCCGCTATGAAGGCAGTGGCATCTTCCATCTTTCGGACCATGATGTTCCCCCACAATGGGAAGATCGTGACCATCGACCAAGTCTCACATTATGAGCCTAACCCATCTGCCAACCTCGATAACATTCTTCCTCTCATCCACACCAACCAAGACGCCTACCCACTCATCGAGATGGGTCCAGGGATTTTCAAAGATCCATCCTTGTTAGGGACATACCACAGAGCACTACCACTCCTACATCCTCCTAACCAGGTATGCGTCATATCATCTAACGAAACTGACATGGAGGAGGCTCTTCCTCCTCAGGAGGCTTCAGTCATAACTGATGTCTCAATAGTCGCAAAACCACTCTAGCCGAAGCCTCCTACGCACTCGTCAACCTCAATAGTCCTCGAGACTACATCCCCTCAAGGGAATAGTCCCGTTTGGGAAAA
>JASDQU010504158.1:26134-54522 GCA_032191745.1 Picea mariana | reverse complement strand
ATGAGCCAGGGAGTCTATAGCACTAATGCTCACCACAGTCCCCGACATGAAGTTCTCGCCTAAGCAGTATCGCTCATCGATCGTCGCAAGGGCTATATCCCTCGGCAGCACAGGCTCTACCAGTAGGGGCGTTCTTTGGAAGGGGAGCCCAGTCAGAAAATATACATCCTCCACCGCAGTGAAGGGGATCTGCTCTCCTCGCACGAGGAAGCAGTGCATCTCCGGACTCCACATCTGGAGCAGGATCTATAGTAAATACTTCTGTGCCCGTATCAACAGGCACTCAAATAACTTTAGCAACCCACAGGTTGCTAAAGTCGCTCTCACCCCAGGCTCCTCAATAGCCACAGCATCTCGCAACTGAGCCCAGTCTCGCTCTCCCCACTGCCCTATCATCATCACTGCTAGTCACCTGCAACCATCACAGAGTCCTATATCAGATCATATAACCATTAACAGCATCAAAAAGACACATTTTTTACCCTTCAAACCTTGCCTCCTAAGCGTGGTTACTTTGTATAGTTTTTGACCTTTTTGGAATGCTGTGTGATTAATTCAGTGCCATGAATGACTTCATTACTGTTTGATGATGCTGAGTTCTTGTCACCATGTGCGGATGAAATTTTAGTGATAACAGATGTGAAGTTGCTTATAAAGTACAAAGACATTTTCACTTAGTCATATGAAGAGATGAGAACCTATGACACCTCTGTGATCGAACATAAGATACCCCCGAAGCTCAGTGTCAAACCCTTTAGACAAAAAAATGTGACAAATCATTCCCATTTTATTGCCCATGATTGAAAAGGAAATCAAAAATATACTCGATGCAAAAATAATTGTACCGCTGAGATACTTTGATTGGGTAGCAAACCTGGTCCCAGTTAGAAAGAAAAATGGGGAAATTTGATTGTGTGTGGATTTTAGAAATCTAAATAAATCCTCCCTCAAAGACAATTACCCCCTACCCAAAATGGATCACGTTCTAGAAAAAGTAGTAGGGGAAAATAGGATGTCGATGATCGACGATTTTTCTAGGTACAATCAAATTGCCGTCTGTGAACATGATAAAGAAAAGACATCCTTTACCACCCCTTGGGGTACATTTATGTATGACAAAATGCCTTTTGGCTTAATGAATGCACGAGTGAATTTCTAATGTGCTATGGATATTGCTTTCATTGGAAAAAGATACAAATTTGTGGTTATATATCATGATGATCTAACCATTTTTTCTAAATCTAATGAAGATCATTTGATACATCTCAAGCAGACGTTTGAGAAATGCCGCAATTTTGGTTTGTCTTTAAATCCCCAAAAGTCTCACTTTTCTATGCAAGAAGGTAAACGCTTGGGCCATATTGTGTCTCGAGATGGAATCACAATTGACCCTAAAAGAGTTGAAGCTATAGAGACAATAAATATTCCTAGGAATGTAAAAGAGATTCAGTCATTCTTAGGAAAAATAATTTTTTTGAGGAGATTTATTCCAAACTTTGCTGAAATCATGAAATTGATCAGAGATATGCTAAAGAAAAACAACAAAGTGAAATGGAAAGCAGAAGCTAAAGCATCGTTTTCACACATCAAAAAGGTTATAAGCGAGGCACCCGTACTATCAAGACCTGATTATCTAAAGGACTTTCTTATTTTCTCATTCACTTTTGAACACACACTTGTCGTGCTTCTTCTCTAGAAAAATGAAGAAGGTTTCGAGAAACCGATAGCCTTTTTTAGTAGAAGTCTTAGAGACGTCGAACTTAGATATAATATAATGGAAAAACAAGCATATGCTATGGTGAAGGCATTAAAAGATTTCAGAACCTATGTGTTGCATTCTAAGGTGATTGCATTCATACCCACTAGCTCCATAAAAGATATTTTGGTTCAGTCCGACAGTGATGGCAAAAGAGGACGGTGGCTTGCCAAAATTCAAGAATTTGACTTAGAGATAAAACCAACGAAACTAGTAAAGGGGCAAGGTTTAGCTAAACTCTTAGCTGAATCAAATTTCATAGCTCTCGGAATAAATGGCTTATAGGAAGGTGAAGAGTGTGTGGACATGAATGAGCTCGATGAACAAATAACTGAAGTCAGAATCAAAGAGAATTTTGTTTCATCAGATTGGTACAAATACATAGTGTCCTACCTGTTGACCTTGAAGTGCCTAAGTGACTTACCCCCATCCAAAGCCAGAACACTGAAGTTGCATGCGGTCAAGTACTGGATATCTGAAATACAACTGTATTGGAAGGACCCACTTGGCTTCCTATTGATTTGTTTGGTCGAATCAGAAACAAAGAAGGTCATAAGCCAATTTCATGAAGGAGTGTGTGGAGGGCACCACACCTGGAGGGAAACAGCTTATAAGATCCTAAGGGCAGGGTATTATTGGCCCAAACGTTTCTCAGACATCAACGCCAAGGTCGGAGCTTGCAACCCTTGCCAATTTTTCTCAGGCAAACATAAACTCCCAGCAATGCCATTGGTTCTGATCAAAACAAAAGCTCCTTTTTAGAAATGGGGATTAGATTTCATAGGTGAAATTAATCCTCATTCTAGTGCTCAACATAGATGGATCATGACTTCTACAGATTACTTCACCAAATGGTTGGAAGCTATTCCAACTATAATGGCTACTGATTCAATGGGAATAGATTTCTTAGAAGAAAACATTTCATCTAGGTTTGGTTGCCCCCAAAAGATAGTCACAGATAACGCACAGGCTTTTAAATCTATGGCTATGGTTAGTTTTTTCCAAAAATATAATATTGTGCTTGGTCATTCCATGACATACTACCCTCAGGGAAATGGTCTGATCGATTCTTCAAACAAGAGCCCAATCAATATAATTAAGAAGGTGTTGAGCGAAAACAAGAAATCGTGGCATGTGCATTTGAAATACGCTCTATGGACAAATCAGATAGGCACGAAAAATTCTATTGGCACTTCTCTTTTCCAAATGGTGTACGGGACCGACGTAGTGTTACCTATAAATCTAGCACTTCTTGTAATGAAACTTTGGCAAGATGAGAAGGAAGAACCAAATCATGTCACAAGAAGGATAAATCAGTTGATTGAAGTCCAATGGCATAGGGTCGAAGTGGACGAAAGGTTGCAGAAATACCAGGATGACATGAAAGCGCTATTCGATCGTAAGGCCAAAGACAAAGATTCTCTCCCTGAAGATTTGGTTTTAAAATGGGATGCAAGGAACGAGGACTTGGAAAAAAATGGTAAATTCGATCACATCTGGTACAGACCATTCAAGGTAACAACTCCTGAAGGAAAAAATTCATTTCTGTTAGAGAATTTGGATGGTAAAATCTTCAACGCCCCTGTCAATGGGCATTATTTAAAACATTATATGGAATAGTTGGTTTCCAAAATTCCCACTGTATATACCGGTTTGATTTTTCTTTTTATTTCATAATTTTCTTTGGTAAGTCTTCTTCCAAATTCACCTTAAAAAAATAAATAAAAATAGGTTAATGGTCTTTCTAGAAGTAGGAATATGAATTTTCAATACATTCAATTCTTTTTAAAAAGCCCTGATACTCTTCATATTTTTCCCTTACAGGATCTTGGCTTTCATCCCAAACAGCCGAAAGGAGCAAATAAAGTTACGGCCATATATCGAAAGATAAATTCACTGAAAATAGGTGATAGAAAAGATTTTTTGTTATTTTAACAAAGAACGAAAATGGTAAGGTGAAGGTATGAATTCCAGAGAAGTATATTTTTCAAACAAAGATTTTTAAAGTGTGGTGATTATCTCCTAAGTGTGATATGTCACTAAAAGAATGATTTCAAAATCTAATCCCTAAGAGTTTCACCTAGAATAAGATAAGAGGTAATTAAAATAAACAAAGAGAGAAAAGCGTCTCCGAGAAAGTGTTCTAAGAGTTGGGTTTAATTCATGACCCCTGCTTTTCATTTTCCAATTCTTTCTCCATCGCCCCTTTCTACCCTCGATTTTGCCTTCTTAAAAGACCAAACATCTTTCCGGGTTTCCACGGAGGGAGAAGAGATTACGTCTTAGCTTTGGAAGCTGAAAAATAGTTCTTAAAAGGTAAACCAGTCCTCATTACTACTCACTCTCTGACTAAACAAAGTTACACTTAGGCTGATCCTGACTCTCCTAGGTTTCTTAACAGTTTTCTAAGGATTTAGGCTTGCTCGAAGGAAGACCCCTAGAATTAATATTCCCCTTTTTCCCTGCGGGCTAAGGTGCTTTGAAAGTTAAGAAAAGGTTGGTCCAGGGTAATCAAAGCAAGTTGATAGACCTCCACTGCAAATTTTACATAGATACCATCCCTGGTATACTTACTACCACTGATTGCCCCCACTTCGAGTTCAAAAATTAAAATATAAGACAGATTGTGAAAGGAAATTCATATTTGATTGCCCCCATCTAGTCCAAGAAGACGATGAAAGGAAATTCATTTAAATGATTTCCCTTGTTTCATCATTTAAATGCATAATTATGATTCAAAGTGGTGAAAGAAAATTCAGTAAAAAGGGACAATAACTTCACTGGGGTACTAAACAGGCTCACTAGTAGTGAAGCAATATCTGAGGTATCTGTAATGTTGTCATACGTAATTTTCACTCTACTCTAGTTACCAGCCTTTTCGAAACTGTATCTGCATCCCAAGTCCAGACAAAGTTCCCCATTCAAAAACATGAAATTTACTTTGTTTGATGCAAGCCAAAAGCCGCAAGATCTGTTGGATTTCGTAGGATTGTTTTGATCATCTTAAAATAGACTTAAATTCAGTAGCGAGAAGGAGAAGATCAAAAATGGGGCTGCAGCTCAGTTTACAATGTCGGGAGTTTTGAAAATCTTTTCAGAAGTAAACACGGAATCTCTTTTTCCCTCTGTATCCCCTTCCTAAGCAAGTTCTGCAGAAAGAAGCCATTGACTCCATTTACCCAATAAAGGCACTAAGTCTACCCGTTCTCCTCGTCCCACAAGGAGACGAGGTCCCTAATTGGAGCCTATGTTGAAACATATTTTTAACTTTTTTATCTTCAAGACTAAAACCTTCCTTTTTCGGGTTTCAGATTTTCATAAAGCATAACCCTCAATATCATTTCCAAAAGGCCAGTACCGAAATCCTGACAATCTTTATTCTTTGAATAATTAAAGGAAAAAAATGAAAAATGTTATAAAGTCTCGACATGCTTTCTGTAAAGTTATTTTTTAAATCACGAAAAGCTTAAAACCTCAAGGAGTTAAAACTAACCTTTAATAGTTTTTTGGGATTCTGGGTTTACTGAGAACATATGTTTTAATACATATCCAATCACGTAATCCCAATCCTCGATTTCCCGAAATATGGAAGTTACAAATTATTAAAGATTACGTTAATTGTATCGCTATTTCGAGAATTGGGGTTTAACGATAACATACCTCTTGTCAACATGATCCCCGAAATCCTGAAACGTGAAGTCCTGACTCATAATCTATGTTTAAACTAAATTAACCCTGTTTTGGAAGTTAGTCTAAAACGCTAATTAATTAATTCACTAATGCAGAAATTTAAGGCTTAATTTACTCTCATCGTGATTTCGCAATTTTGGGAATCGGGGTTTATCTTTAACATACCTCATGTATCCACAATCCCTGAAACCTCGAAACCCCAAAATGCAAAGTCTTGAACCATAATCATCTTTTAAATTGGACTAACTCTGTTTTAAAACACAATTAACGGTAATTAAGCTTCTTAGGTATTTTCTTATTTTCGGTACCGTTGAATGAAATCTTTTGAATTTTGGATCTGGGACTACCGAAATACAGCCTTATTAATAAAAAAAATAACTGATAAATGTTACGTGTATCTCATAAATATTTTTTGCATTAAATGTAATTGATTACAGGTCAGTTGCATCAGTATTTTTATCATAAAATGATTTTAAGGCGAATTCAAAATCTGTGTTCTTAAACCTATGCTTGTTCTATCCTTCAAAGGTAATTCGCATTCGTCCAAGCTCATGTGCTTCTTTTCTGTGAAAGGTTTTCCTTCTAACATAAAGCTATGGCACCAAAGAAAGCACCGAAGAAGAGTGAAGATAAAGAGGAGATGCGTAACCCAAAAGGAGATATCATATCTGACACTACATCGCACACCATCGACTCAATTAAATCCTGGACACAAATCTTTGAATTCCTGGATTACGAAGTCAAAAATTCTCATGTTGATTCAGATAATCACTTTCGGGCTATAGCAGAATCAGAGCTTCATAAGATCGTAGCATTCCCTCGGCTCATGGCATATAATGACATGATCAATTGGGCCTTGGAGAAGGTCGATATCCTGACAAGAAGCATTTTAAATGATCTGGCGGTCGTTGTCGGTTCATTCAGGCCAGAGCATATACAAGTAATGTATAAACTCTCACCAAATCCTAAGCACATTTATAATGCCGAGCTTTTAGTTGAATTTCAAAGGAAGGAGTGTACTGAGGCAGACCGAACTTATCCTGATTTAATCAGAGAATGGTGGAGATATCCATCGAAATTTAGGGCCGACACTCATGGGGTTTATGCCACAGCATCTTTGAACGAATACATGGTCTATGTAGACATTATGTTGTGTAGAATTTTCGGGAAAAAGAATCCCTGCCATTTTCTTGTAGAATGGGTGCCCTTTTTAGAAGAAGCTTCAGAAGGATACACTTTTAACTGGAGCAAGATTTTTTCTAATAACCTAGCTCAAGAAGTTTCAAATGAAAAAGTTGTAAGATCTAAAGGTCAGCCAGTGGCCTTTTACATGTCAGCGTACATTATGGATGCAATCTATTTTGTGACTCCTTTTCCCCTAATGAATTGGAGATGGAGCATAACCTACCCTGAACCATTCACGAGTATCACTCTGTGCTATGGGATGAAAATGCTAAGAATGCGTTTTACAAAATTTGTCACTTCATAGTAATTCCAATGCATAAAATGTTTTATGGCTATGAACCCCCTTGCATTTTTGAGCCAGTCTCAGAAAACCTCGAAGAAATAGCTGACTGGTTTGTTGATGAAACCCTCTCTTACATTAGGGTTTATGGGTGATCAATTCCCCCTCATGCGCTCCCAAAATACCTCCGGACAAATTGATATTGAGGGAGGTAGCACACCAAATAGTGAAAGGTGGTATTGTAATAGAGCTAAAATCATCTCAAAAGAAATCTTGGCCAATCTTCCCTATACATGTCAGGAAATTTTCATTGCTAAACCTAGGCCATTCTAAAGTGGAAGTCGAAGCACTAGAAGAAGTTAAACTGGTAGATATCAAACACAGAAAGCATGACCCTTATCAATTAGTAAACAGACATTTGATGCACTACAATATGAAAGCTTATGAACACGAAAAGTCTGTTTATGATGATATTTTCAAAGAAGTTAAAACTTATGAGGAGGTATTTAACAGGGTATGGGCCTTATCACCCGACTTACAGACTAGTTTCATGTCCTTGTAAAGTCACGGGCGAAGTTGTTTGCCAAAACAAATTTAGGGTGAATCCACGACCCCTCCTCCAAAGCAGGAAGGGCCTCCCCCAGGCTTTGAAACAGATGTACGGGATAAAATAAATACAAAGGGAAAAATGAAGGAGATTGAAATGCCTTCACAAGAAACAGAAGTTCCTTAGAAAGAAAATTAGAGGCAGGGAAAGGAAAGGAGTTGGAAACACCCTCAGAAATTGGAAACACCCTCAGAAATCCTTGAGAATTTTCCCAAAAAAGTAGGAGGAACAGCATCGATGGAACTTGGAAGTCCTATTACTTCTTTGACTTCATTACAGACTACTTATGGAAATCCCCAAGAGGGAGCTCTATATGTTAGTGATCTTAAGCCTATTTCTAGGGATGAGATTCCTTCCTCTAATCACTTTTTTAGTAAAAAGAGGAAGGCTATCCTAAAATAGGAAATGCATCAAAGAGGAAACATGATGGTAAAAAAGCACAAGATCATTGTAGATGGACAAAAACTTGAAGAGGGGGAATTCACCACAGAAATAGCAGGTACAATGGGAGCCCTAGCATCGGCAAATTTATACTCTGTGGGTAATTTGAGAACTATGTTGCAGCAAAAAGATCATATGATAGCTCAGCTTCAAGGTCAATTAAAGGAGACTGAAAGAAATATCAGTCGGGAGATAAAAAAGGGTCTAGAACGAGCTAGATTCAATGACATTAAAGAGATTCAAAAACAGAAAGAAAGCTTAGATGAAGCAAACCTGAAGATACAGGTCACTCAAGCACAGGTCCTTCAGCAAGAGGAAATGAATAAACAATTACAAGATAAGATTAATTCCATTCAAAATCAAGTGGTAGAGCTTGAAATCTTCCAAGCCCAGGCGCTGGAAATACATACAAAGATAGAAAAAGAGAAACAATGTGTGTTCTTTAATCTAAAATTTACTTAGAATTACTTTCAGGAAATAAGTAGATCCATGGAGAATATTCTTCTGAAAGAGAGAGAAATGAAAGTATCCAGAACAACTTTTCAGAAAGAAGTGGCTCTTTCAACAAAAGAGGAGGCCAAAGAGACTCAGAAACTATCTGTTTCAAAGCATATTAAAGGTGATAATAGTCAAGGTATGGGAGGAAAACCTCACAGAAAAAAAGGGAATAACCAGAGAAGTTAATGATGATTGTCAAGAAATTTTCGACCTTTTAGAGAAAGCTTCATTGAACATTGGAAGAAACAACTATCCAGGGTTGTTAGGAGAAATTAACATTGTTAAGCATCAATTAAAATTTGAGGATCTGGAAAAAATTTAGGGAGAAATCTCAGTAATAAAGGTAATCAATGTCACTCAAATTGACAAATTAATAGTGATGTCGAACTTAAAGTTGAAAAATATTAAGTTCACAAGAAACATAATCGAAGACCGTCTGCCTGAACTACAGAGAAAGTTATTCTTATTTGAGGAGAAAGATATTCCATAAGCTCCTAGAGTTTTGGTGCAATTTCTAGGAAAATGTATTCGTTGTCTTAAAACAGAAGAAGGGAGTTCATCAATGCAGACATGAAATATTGTTTTAGATATTTTCATCATTGAAATAATAAAGCAGTTAAAATAGAAATGTAAATGGTTCAACATTGTTCATTCATGTAAACGTTAGTCATTAGAAATTAGTTAATCACCAATGGGAAAAAGATTTCATGATCATGTATAAATATAATTTCACAAAACTGAGAAAAGGCTTTTGGTTTTTTGGTAGCTGACTGTATTAGAAGTTTTCTGATTTACAATGATATAAATAATTGAGAAGAGATTCTGAATTTTGTCACCTTGAAGCTATGTGTTCCTTCACTCTATTTTCAATATCTTTCAATATATTTCATTCCATGTCTTTCTATTGAATGATCAGCTATAGTTTAATTCAAAATTCTACTATAGTTTGGATTTATTTGATTATCTAATCATTTACAGTTTTTCCTCTGTGATTGCTATCAGAAGTTTCAAGACCTATAGGCCTGTTGGATGGTTATATCTTATACTCCATTAGAAATTTTGTTTTTCTCCCCTTCTTCTATTATGATATGAGATTCTTTCACGATTAAAGCCTCATATTCTCCAACAGTGTTACTTTGTTTTTATTTTAATATTCTCAAATTACTTCAAGTACAGAAAATGGCCTTAACTTTTATTATGTTATTATTTTGCGTTCCAAAATTCCTTTTCTATTTCATCCCACAAAACTGAAGAAACAAATTTTAAAACTTTTTATAATTTAATAAAATTTTAATCCTCATGACTATCCCAAGTAATAGACAACCTAACATAGAACCTGGCCTACAGGATCAAACTAGCATTGCTTTGAATTTATTTAATACTATCCTACAAATAGCAACTACCCGAGTCGAATTAGAATGTTCATGGGTGGTTATTGAGAGAGAAATCAACATCCAAGAAAAATGGGAAGCTAGACAGAGACAGTTGAGAAACCAACTCTGATTTACCCTTCGTAATTGATTCTTACTCCTTAATTCTCTTTATTTTTCGGATGCCTCGATGGTATACTTTAGAGCCTTAAAGTATAAACTCGGGAACAACACCCCTGTCAATTTAGACTTCCCCGATGAACATCTCTTTTACATCTCCTCATATGGCCCTTGGTACGACGATCTTCTCTTCTACCTTCGAACATAGAAATTTGGGAACCACCTCTCTAGAGATGATTGTCGACGTATTTTTCACCAGGCTCCCCGCTACCTACTTATCAGTGATATATTATATCAATGATGGGTCGACACTGTACTCCAATGATGTTTGACTATCGACGAGGCTGATCAAATCTTGAATGACTACTAGGGGTCACTTCTCCAGGATTTCCACCTCTCAAAAAATCATTTATGCTGGTTATTTTTGGCCTACATTGTTTCACGATTTCATACACGCTGTGAAATGATGTGACAAATGTCAGCTTTATTCCAACAAATCATGAGCACCACCTTCTCTTCTACACCCGGTCATTACTGCCGACCCCTTTTGCAAATGGGGCATAGACTTCATGACTTGCAACCCTCCATCCAGCAATGGACACAAATACATCATTATCGCATCCGATTACTTCACTAAGTGGGATGAATCCGTGCCTACATTTAACAACACCGCATCATGCTTCTTCTTCAACCATGTCATCTCCCACTTTGGAGTCCCACTACAGCTAGTCTTCGATCATGGGAAACACTTCGAGAATGAGATATTTTTCAAACTCTCCTCTCATTTAGGCTTCTCCCATGAGTTCACCTCCCCATACTATCCTTAGTCCAACGGACAGGTAGAGGTGGTCAACAAGGTCCTCAAAACCATGTTGCAGTACACGGTTAACAAACATAAGACCAATTGGGATCATATGTTATTTTCGCGCTATGGGATTATCGCACGGTAGTTAAAACTGCCACTAGTTTCACACCATTTCTTCTAGTCCATGGGGTTGAGGCCACTCTTCCCATCGAGTGTAAAATTCTCACCTTACGCACCACTATTGAGTTATTTCCCAAAACTACTCCAATGGAGCAACGTTTTCTGAACTTAGAGTCCCTAGATGAGGATCATCGATCTTCATTACATAACAATGAGGCAACTAAAAAATGGTTAAAGGCCACCTTTGATCGTCATGTCAACCTTCTCTCATTCATTGAAGGTGACCTCATCCTTGCTTACGAAATTGCTCATGACACCCTCAGCCATGGAAAATTCAAGTCACTTTAGCATGGACCTTACATCATCCAACATTGCCTCACTAAAGGTGCATACATTTTGGCCTCTCTTTAAGGCCACCCTCTCAAAGACCCGTCAACGGGTTGTACTTAAAGAAAATTTACACCTAAGCGTAGCCATTCTACACTAGGATTTTATTTTTCGTATGCTTGTTTAGATTTTTTAATATTCTTTCCACACACCTTACATCTAATTTACCATTTTTGTTATTGACAGATGCCTCCTCCATCGGCCTACCACATCGGTTACACCGATGGAGCTAGCTGTTGGACACAGAATCTCACTTCGGCCGCTTGGGCCCTCTATTCCCCCTCACATGAACTACTCCACTCTAGCGGCATATGTTTGGGCTCAACAACCAACAAATAAGAATAATACACCGTTGGCATTAGTATTCTCACCGAGGCTAGCCACGATCATATTCGTCACCTTAGCATCTTACTAGATTCCCAACTTGTCCTCCTTCAGCTCAACCATGTGTACCATGTCCGCGATCCTTGCCTCTTTCACAAATACCTACAAGTTAGACTTTTATCTCAACATTTTGATTCCATTACATTTACACATATTCCAAGAAAACTTAATCAAATAACAGATAACATGGCTAACCTAGTGTTAGATTGGCATTTATCACATCAAGCTACCAACACGCATACATCAAACATCAATAATCTGTCACAACATATAAATTAGACATCATAAACAAAAAAACATAAAACACATGAGAACATCACAAAGATCCCAAAATGTATATCCATATTTATATATATCGGTCAAATGTGCCTTCAAAATGTTTACAAAAAAATATATATAGTACATATACAGCATTCATAGGTCGGTGAACCACCTCACCCCTATCGATAAAAAATTGGCATCACCACACCAAGTAGGCTCGTAGGCCTATATAAATGCCAAAAAATACAAAAATACTTATAGAGACACTCATGGTGCCTCTAGAGCACCACCACCTGGCCCTCCCTTAGGAGGCGGTACCCCATCAGCTATCAGTCCCTCCAGCCCTAGGGGAAACTGCCCAGTCATCGTACCACCTACTACTGCTTCTCTCTGGATCATGGTGCGCCAAACCAACAAAACACCCACGCACTTCTCTAGGACTCCCTCGTCCTGGATCCATGACCACATGCCCTTGGGCACTCCCTGTAGAACTGCCTCCAAGCAGTGAAGAATATCCTCAAACTCTCCCCCGACCTCAGCTGAAGGAGCATGCGACAGCCCTGCACCAGGGTCATCAAAGCAGCGTATCCTAGCCACTCTCTCCTCATCAATGGGCTCACCTCAGCATCCTCTTATCATCGCCTCTCTCCTGCCCGCGGCTCTCCCCATGGAGGCCTCTTCGGCCCTTGATGAGCTAGCGCTCTAACCATATCAACTTCACACTCGCGTGGCCCCACATATACACATACAAAAAACAAATGATAGCATCGACATCCACCCATACATAAAAATATGCATGTTATACTATCAAAAAAATCAAAATAGCACATCATACCTCTATGTTCGAACACCTCTTCTGGGAGTAACACCATCTTCGGATCATCCCAGAAATCCACCCCAAAATATGGGTATCGTAGTATGATCTGTGGCATATGACACCACCCTCCCCACCATCATGAAGAATCAAAATCATCACCCACCACCTCAGTCGCGGCTCTCACACACCAGGTGCGCCCAACAACACTCTCAAGTGCAACATAGGCACCCTCTCCAGGAACCATGCCACCAAGATAGACCCAAAAGAGAACTCCCTTGAGTCTGCATCTCGATACCTATCCAGCTTCCCTAACATCTTGACATGCAACATCAAGGCCCTGGTGAAATGCTCACCTGCTAGTACCCTCTCCATAATTCTCAACTGACTGCCACTAATCCACTGAGTTGCAAGGGACCCATATACTCTCACAACCATCGCTACCACACAAAGATGAACAAGGGCATCCATCGCCCCAATACTCACCACAGAACTCGACATGAAGTTCTCTCTTGTACAGTACCTCTAGGCTAAGGTAACCAACTTCCTGTCCCTCGATATCACAGGCTCTATCGGTAAAGGGGTTCCCTGAAAAAGGAGCCCTATCATAAAGTATACATCCTCCAATGCAATAAAAGGTAGTTTCTCACCCGCACCATAAAACAATGCATATCCAAAATCCACATATGAATCAAGAACTGGAAGAGGTACTCCTAGGCCTGTATCAGGGGGCACTCAAAGAACTTCAGCAACCCACAAGCTACCAAAGTATCACAGACCATCGGCTCCTCATTGGTCAATGCCTCCCGTAGGCATGACCAATCTCTCTCCCTCAAATCAATCGGCATCATCAAGACTGGTCACCGGCATCCACATATACAGTACTCGATCAGCTATCATCACCCACAAAAAAACATCTAAACAATCCAAAAAAGTCAATTTTTTACACTTTTCAGCTTTGCCTGAAAGGCACAGTTGTTTTCCCCATCGACGCACACATATGCACACATGTTCATCCCACAATCACACACACATGTGCCCCTATCACATAAACAGACACACCTTAGGGCACAAATGTTCATCACACAGTTGCTCAGATATGCACAACTATCAGGACCACAGTCGTGCATGCATGCGCAGTTGTGATTCGCACAGGTGCACATCCCCTGCGTGCCTATTTTCCTCACTTGAGCACCCCCATGTGCGGCTGTCAAAGATACATCCATGCACACATGCATGGGAATCCTTTGATCACCCGATCACTTGGGGGCCCACACTCGCTAAAACCCCCTATACGACCCCTGTACAGCCCTGCCCAAAAAATAAAACCCTATGTCCTATGTAGGAGGATACAACGACTAACCTGAAACTCATGGATCCTGGAACGACTACCTTGATCGCCAAAAATCTCCAATTCTCCTCTCAAATCACTTGTCCACTCACTACAACAACAGATACAAATGAGGTATTTTGTGGACCCTATAACTATATATAGTCCATTTTTCCAAACTTCCAGACTCAATCCCGGGAGCTCCGAACGTTCGATTTTTTATTTGTCTTTATCCATGGGACCAGAATCCCACCACCTACACAATCATATTCCCCCGGCCACTTTTCACTCTCAGCCCCTGAGGATCATTTTTTTTTATCATACTCACACTCAGGTATGCATGCTCACATTCACATCTTGTTGAATAACTGTTAAATGTTCTTTATCTTAATATATTGTACACGTCGGGTATTCATTTTCATCTGTGCAAGTACTTGGTCATCCTCCATCTGCACTACCCTTTCAGGGATATCATCGATACTGGCATGCAGACATTCCCTCTTAACATCATTTGCATATCTAGTAACACCCTCTGACATTTACCTCTAGGGTCCATATGTCTGGCTCTGTAGTACCGTCACCTCCACTGCATTTTGGTATTGTCACTCGGTAACACTCTTCCCCACATGAGTTGTCCCATTCATAGTCCCCCTTGGCATTTTGAAACTCATGTTTCTTTTACCCTTTAGAGATGGGAGTCTCATTATTCTTATGCATTTTTTGAGAATCAGCCACATAATCCTTCTCCTCATTTTGATAACTTACCCAATGGACTCCCAGGTTATCTCATCATGGTTCCATGTTGATTGCACTTCCGCAATATCATTCACCATCCATTTCATCCACCATCAGTTTGCCCATATGTAGATTGTCCCCCATACATTAACTAATATAGAAACCCGCCTATGGGGCCCCAACCCTCCACTTATTTTCCCAAACACCTTGCGCCATCATCAGGCCAAGCCATCTTACACTGGTGCACCCATTTCTGTATCTGCACAGTTGTCCCACCTTATTTTTTATTCTTTTGATAATTGTACAAACCCTTTTTCCGCATTTTCATAGATTTTTGTTATCACCTTTAGAGACCTTCCTTTTTTGGAAAATCAACCCTTGTCGCCCTTGGTTGGGGCATTTTTCACGTCCTAACATCATTGACACTATCCATAAAACCCCGAGCATATTACAACCCATACACCTTTTTGATCTCTACATTTGTCCATTGTGTCATGTCTCTGGCACAGCTCATCCTCGTCTGGTCATCCCCCTGGCACTAGATTCAGTTTTATGGTTGCTTCCACTTTGCATATCTCCCCAACCAAGGGAAATCTTGAGTTTAATCACATCTTGAATTCGTCCATCTACCTCATCAGTTCCTAATCTCATCCACTAGATTTCAGAAAGCTCTTTTCTTCTTGGAGTCATGTCTCCCTTTCTTTCAACATCAACACGGTTTCCAGAAGGGAGACAGTATATTGACTCTCATTACCTTTACAATGAGGAGCCTCAGACGACACAGGGAAAACCACCATTATTATCTGTTGTCGTTGACCCCCATAACATTCAACTTCAACACTATCTGATGTTACGGTGGGTCTTACTTTGTGACTATTGCAATTGTTTTATCTTAACTGAAGACCTCTGAAATTTGATAGACTATCAATGTCTGCACATTATCGACACTTCTCACATGTGTCCTTACCCTTTTTTTCAGAGTTTTTTTCACCATCAAAATTGTCCTCTGTTATAATCAAACCGCCTCGGAGGGCTCTGTAGTGATCTACATCCACAACACAGCTTCAATTACTGTATTACATCTTTTTGAGTTACATGGCATGAGCATGGGGCATGCCTGCCTTGTTTGTACACAGTTTTATTTTTTCTCCCACACCTTGGGAAAGTTTTGGGTCCTATAGGTTCCCCTCTCCTTCCAATGGATTTCTCTTGACACTCCCCACAACACTCTTTCTTACACAGGTACTCTCAGTAGAATAAACATTTATGAATTTCAACTATACGTATGCTCCTAACCTCATCCACAAGGTGGCATCTGTTATCACTGAAATTTCATTCACAAATGGTTACAGGAATCCAACATCTTCAAACAACTATCAGTTCACCCATGGACCAAAAATGACCAAAAATGCATTTCCAAAAGGCCCAAAACTATACAATCAACAATAAAATCAGCATGCGCTAAGACTACACAAGGAGCGTGCACACATGCGCCATTCAGAAACACAAGAAAAAGTGCACATGTGCACGATGCGTGATTGTGGATGAAAACCTCAAAATGATGCATTTATAATATTGGTTGGCCTCCCACCCACTTCTGGTTCAACTTCCAAGTCGACTAACATCCAAATCTCAGATGAATCCAGCTAGGTGGCTAGTCAAAGACCTAAGGGTGCCCTAAATGGCCCCTTGTTCACACTAAAAGCTGGTTGAATAATGCCTCAAAGTTATGCTATAAAAAGAGGCCATGGGTGCACTACATTTTCAAGGAATTCATTTGCATTGTTATGTTGTTGATATTCTCTTGGAGGATCCTCTTTCCTTATCAAGAGCATGCTAGCATCATTTCAGTTAACCATTCATATCACCTCTAGATTGAATGTGCTTTGGATTCTCTTCACCATTTCATTTTAGTTCCCTATTTGTAAGAAGAGCTCAATATTTGGGGGTCCAAGAGCCCTCCCTTGGAGGAAGAGGGGACCCAAAGTATCTCTTTCTCTTTGGTGCTTTCTTTCCACTAATGCAATCATTTCCATTGGTGGCATGAGTCTTGTTTGTTTCTTTTTATAATGTCCTTATGCACTCTAGTTTAATTGTTTTTATTTTTATTGGTTTAATTCTTTGCTTATCTTTTATTATTTACACTTATAACTCTTTCCTCTATTGTTTTCTTGCCTAGCTGACCCAACTAGGCTTGTAAGCACCCTTATCTTGCTCATTTAGGTGACAAAAGAGGTGCAACAGTCGTGAAACAATGTGGGCCAAAAATAGCTTGCTCGAATGATTTTGTGGGTGGTGGACATCCTTGAGAGGTGGCCACCATAGGTGCCACTGTGGTAGTCATTCAAGACTATGTCAACTTCATCAATAGTCAAACATCAACGAAGTATGGTGTCGACCCATCGTCGATATAAGATATCGTCGATAAGGAGGTAGCGAGGGGCCTAGTGCCAAATACGTTGACGATCGTCCTTCGAGAGGTCGCTTCCAAAATTCTGTGTTCAGAGGTAGACAAGGATATCGTCGTACCAAGGATCATCCGAAGGGATAAAAAAGAGATGTTTGTCGGGAAAATCAATATTGACAGGAGAGCTAGTAGTATCGAAAGGAAATTTTGTAATAAGTGCGGTGAGGATGAGGGATTTCTTGCTCTTGGGTGTTGAAAAATCGAGGTCATACTCCTGAAGGATGATGATCCATCGGGGAATATTTCCATTAATTTTTCAGCGACTCAGCAAGTATTGCATTGGTTTGGAATCTGCAATGACCTTGGTAGTTCAAAGCAGGATGTAATGGCATAGTTTTGGACTGCGAGAACAACTGCAAGGGCGATTTTCTCTTCTTGATTGTATTTCAAGGGTGGCCCTGAAAGGTTTTTACTAACATATTAAATGACATGCTCCCGGTCGTCATCCCCTAATTGGATGAGAACTCCTGCTACGGAGACAGTTGAGGCCAATAAGTAGAGGATATAGTCGTGGTCATAGTCGGGTGTACTAATCAATGGGTCATTGGAGAGGCCCTCTTTGAGATCATCAAAATCAGTTTGGGAATTTTCATCCCATTAGAATGGGATATCATAAGGTAAGAGGTGAAGGAAACCATGTGCCCGAGTGGCTTAATCAGGGACAAAGCGGCGTAAAAAGTTAGATTTGCCTTGTAAGCTTTGCAGCTGACGTAAATTATGAGGGGGGGAGGGGGGTTTCATGATGGCTTGGACCTTGAGGGGGTCTATTGTGATGCCATGTTGGGAGATAATGAACCCAAGGAGGCATCTAGCAGTGATGCAGAATACACGCTTAAGGGGATTCAAGCGGATATTGTACCGACGACACCTGTGAAAGACAATGCATAAATCATTGAGGTGTTGAGTGCATTTCTTGGATCGAGCAGTGAGATCGTCCAAGTAGGCGAGAATGATTTGAGCTAGATCATGAAAAATGTATGTCATGGTGCATTGAAAAGTGTCTCCAGCATTTTTGAGACCAAAAGGCAAGAAACGATATGCAAAAGTACCCCAAGGGGTACTAAATGTGGTTTTGTTTTGATCGGTTGGGTGAATCTAAATTTGGTTATAGCCAAGGAAACCGTCCATGAAGGATAAAGCTTTATGACTGGCACAGTCATCAATATTTTGGTCAATGAAGGGAGTTGGAAAATTGTCTTTGGGACAAGTGTGATTGAGATCGCAAAAGTCCATACAGATGCGGATAGTGTCCTGTTTTTTGTTAATGGGGACGGGGTTGGAGACCCATGAAATATATGCGATGGGGTATATGAACCCTGCAGCGTGTAATTTGTCAATATCGGATTTGATGCCTGCCGCCTTGGATGGGTGTAATGGACACTTCTTTTGTCATACAAGTGTGATATCAAGCCATGTGTCTATATGATGTTCGACAATAGAGGGATCAAGGCCATGCATCTTTGTGTATGACCAGGAAAAAATGTCCAGGTATTTTTGGAAGAGAGATTTGTAAGCAATCAGTTCTTCAGGAGAGCATGCAGCGTCGATGGTGATTTCCTCTATGATTCCAATTTTGATGGAAATATCAATTTTGACGGTGGGGAAAATGTTGGCCATATTTCCTTTTTCAAAATCATCGAGGGCAGGGATAGAGTTATTGAACCAATATATATGCCTTGAGGGGAGAAAATATTTGGTTTTGACTGCATATATGGGGCCTTTTTTGGGAGGCGCAAAGACTTCTTGTGAAACAAAGAGTTCTCTGTGATGGAGCATATCCCATGGGCAATCAACAGAATTTAATTCCTCGAGGATGTCTTCGTCGCAGTGGAACTATCGAGAATATAGTGGATCCAGGGGAATAAAATTGGTGAATATCACCGTGTGGTTAATTTCTGGTGAGGAAGTACGGGAAATGATGCAAGAGGGTTGCAATGGTTCACTCAACATAAACCAAATATTGAGATACTGTGGGTTGAAAATGGTAGTCAAGCATAAAATTTTCGTGGGAAAATGAATGGGAGAATTGGGGGGATTTGGGAGCAAATCCTTGTCGAGACTATATATGAACCAAGGAGGAGTGGGAAGTGTGTCAAGCTCGGGGGAAAAGATATAAACCATATCCTAAGAGGGAGTAAGGGAGACTACTAGCATCACCGGAGGTCGGGTGATGGTAGGATTGGGAATAAGGGCCAATTGATGACATCGATATTTAGTGATCATAAGAAACTGATATGTGAAGTGATCAAGGGATTCGGATAAAGCGCAAGGACACCACATAAGTTCATTAAACTTGGTCATGACATAGTGGATTTCAGTGACATGTGTGTGAGATGATGCGGATGGGAGGGGTTCTTAGTGAAATATCTGGCGTACGGCTGCTAGCGTCTATCGAAAGTGAGGTAGCTCATGTCAATGGCGGGTGTAATGGTCGTATTCAGAAAAAATGGCACATGTGAATTTGGTTCGCAAGACTTTGCCTCCTATAGGGGATGTAATGGTAGAATTAGGTGAACTGGATGAAATGACGGGCAGTGTCTTCGCTCAAGGGAGTTGAATTAAATTGCGCATCTCAGGGAGAGATGAAAATTTATTGGTGGGGTGTCCTTTCAAGCATAGTGCGCAATGAGGTTGAACTTGTGGTGGAAGTGGGGTGACAGGATCTTTCTTCTTCCTTCTTCTCCCAGCTGTAGTAGTGGTGCTAGTGAGTGGGAGTGTGGGTGGTGTTTTGGGGGTAAGTATGGGAATCTACATCAGGATTCCTTTTTGTTTGGGAGGGAGGTATGGTTGAGGGACCATCTCAGGTGGATGTAGATACCATACTGGAATTTCTAGCACCATATTGGGAAGGGTAAGCATTGCGTCTACTTGGAAAGCTTGTATGCCCAGTGGGGGGTAAAAGAGGGGCATTTGAGTAATGGCTTGTGGGACTGTCTCCCAAACTGGGATGTGGCCCTGGGGGAGGGTGTAATCAGGAATAGGGGGAGTTGGAGGGTTCTCAATGGATTCCTGATGAAGGAGCTCTGTGACTAGTGGGATGTCAGATAGTAATGAAGCTTCTATGGGAGGAAGGGTATCTCTAGTTTTTGTTCCATTGGAGGATATGACACATACTTTTTCTAAGAGATGTTTGAGTGGAGGTGCTCCATGGTATGTCCCTAGCAAGGATGGGTCTTTGAAAATTTTGGGACCCATTTCGATGAGTGGGTAAGCCTTGGTATTAGTGTGAACAAAGGGTAGGATATTATCGATGTTGGAGGAAGGGTTGGGCTCGTAATGCAACACTTGGTCGATAGTGAATATCTTCCCATTGTGAGGGAACATCATTGTGAGAAACACAAAAGAGGCCACAACCTTCATTGCATACATGTAGCTACGCCCAAACAAAATGTTGTAATAAAGTGAAGCGTCGATAACTTCAATTTCAATGAGGATAGTCTTGCCCCCGAGTTCAATGAGGACATTTTGAAAGAGCCCTTCCAGAGAGGATGGTCATTCATCATAAGCTCTCAAAGTAATGGAAGATGGTATGAACTTGGGGGAGCCAAGTTTCTGCCATACCATTTTGGACATGATGCACGTGGATGCACCTTCATCAATGATGCAATGGTGAACTGTGATGTTCCAGATTTTAATCGGTATTTTGAAAGCGACCAAAGCGGGGAGATGGGGTTCTTCACTATCAATACCAAAGGTGATGAGGCAAGTATCAGCAGTTTCAACTACCCCTGGGGTGAAAAATAATGATTTCTGTTAAGTAGAAAAGGTTTGAAGGACTTCCAAAACTGGCATGGCAGTAGGGGATTAGGCCAAGTCATCGACCATATTGTAATTGTGTGTTTCCCTAGCCTGAGGGTTGTCAACATTATGTCATAATGGGATGTGAGTAATGCAAAGGGGTGGTTCATTATTAGGGTGAGGAATCATCAAAGGTGATCCATTTGTGACTTGGGTTGCTTCCGAGGTAGTGGGAGTGGATTCAGGGGGTGCATTGTATTGACGACCACGCGTTTGTAGAAGGACTTCTTCCTCACTAGTGAGGAGGATAGTGTGATATGTAGGAGTGCATGGGTTTGCATATTGTCCCATATGTGGTGGGGCTGGATGCATCTCCTATTGGGTGTTCATCACCCCTTGGTGTGGAATGGGATTTTGTAGTATGACAAGGGGTGGTTGTTATACATATTATTGTGGGCCCTGTTGGGGTGCAAGTGGTGCTAGGGGACGTGCTCCATTTTTAGATTCTTTCATCCAGTTAAAGTCAACAATTTGAGGGAAATGGTGAGTATAATGGCCATACTCACTGCAAAGGGCACAAGGGAATTTTTTCTAAATATTGTTGTTGTTCTTCCCTTGGCGTTTGTTTTTATTACCCCCTTGGGGGTTCTGGTTCCCATGATTCTAGGATCCCCCAACAAATTGGTTTTGTTGGGGGTGGTTTTGGTTCCCTCCTAGTCCTGTATTATTATTGTTTCAGTTTTTTCCTTTCTTTTTGGCATTGTTCGACTGATGGGTCAGATTTTTCATATTCAGTTGTTCAAAATTTTGATATTGTTGAATGGGAGAGGGTTGAATAAAGTTAACCTTAGCATGTAGGTGTATTTGTGGTGGATCCATGGGTTGTGGAGGGCCAGTAAATGGAAATTATAGATTATTTAGTGGCAATGATCCATAGGGTACATAGGAAGGCGTTACATTTTCACTAGTGCTCAGAGTATAAGCTGAGGTAGAGGGGTACTAGAATTTGGTTGGGCCGCGGGGCATACTGTGGGTGCTGGCGGTGGTACACTGATGGGTGGAGGAAGGGAAACAGAGTATGGTTGTTGATAAGCGGGAGGAGAATAATAAGGAGTTCCACCATATGTCAACGGATATTGAGGTGTTCCATACATAGGTGGTTGTTGGAGGTGTGAATTGTGGTGTGTATTGTTACCAATCAATCCATCCGTTGAGTGAGACATCTTATGTTTGTACTTCCCGAATAGCACAGGTCTCAGAGTGTCAGGTAGTACCATATATAAGTATCCTAACTATGAATAAATGAGTTCGAACTATTGGGCCTTGCCGATGGCTTCTTCTTCTGATTGGGGGAAGGTGGTGGCCACATCCTTGGCAAGGAGGGAAACAAGTGATTTGAGAAACCAATTGAGGCATTGTTTCTTGGTGGCTTCTACTTTGCATAGACTACGTCGTCGACGCCATTCATGAATGTGGTCAGCAATGTGTGTAGCGGAGGTTTGTTTAAACTCGGAGAGTATTTCGAGACCATTGTCATGATGGATTGGTAGTTGAAATAAGGTAAAAAAATCTTTGGACAAAGATTAAAAGTTCACATAGGACCCATATTTTTCTTCTACATACCACTTGGTTGATGGGCTAGTGAGCGTGCGTTGGAATAACCTCAATTGGACAGAGTCATCCATAATGTTGTTTAAAGAGAACCATAAGTGGAAGGTCATGATATGGTTGGCTAGGTCATCTCCCAATTTTCCTTCAAACTTGGGAATGTCTAAAAGTAGTTTGGCGGGAATTGTAGGCCATGTGGGGTCATGCAATATAGGATCATTGGTGAGCATAGTTAGATACGGTATGTTGAGGGAAGCCAAGTATGGCATCTGGGGTGGAAGTGGAGGGTTAATTTCAGTCATGGTGGGAATGGTTTTTGTACCTGACCCTTGAGGAGGGTTATTTCCAGTCATGGTGTGAGTGTTGTGTGTCCCTAAGCCTTGAGGGGGGTTAGGTGGGGTTGTACTTCCTCATAGGGAAGAGGTGTTCCCCCTGCTTCCTTGTAAAGGAAAGTGGGTGGATGGTTGACCTTGGGAAGTGGACCTAAGTAAAGTGGAACCAAGAAAAGTGGATCCTAAGATGGTAGCACTCACAAGAGTGTGAGAAGGTGGAGCCAATGAGTTGGAAAGACTAGGAACTCCCCCTAGAATGGGAGGAATATATAGAAAGCCTATGGAATTCCAGGGATCCTATGGGTCCCGAATGATGTTCGACTAACAAAGTGAAAATGGTGATGAAAGTAATAAATGAACAATATTCTTTGTTATGATATTTTGGACCTTCACAATATATCTCACAACCGCATGTAATCACAAGAGCATCATACATAAATCAATTGATAAATAAGCATACATGTGGATAGGTAGATTTTTTCTACGTGGGAGGATAAAGAAACCAAATGATTGTGTCCTAAAAGACGTAACTCCCTTACTCTCAAATAGCATTGGACCTTCCAATAGCACTCAACAGTGGGGTCTGAAGCCACCGGAAGAGGAACTAGTGAAGGATGAAGTAATCAGTTATAATGAGGGGTAGAGGGGGCATATCCCAAAAGAGTTGGCGATGTTTCCCAATAGCCACACAAAATATGATCAAGGTGCAATTGCAACCCACAATTGCCACCTGGGTAGATATCCTAAAATTTGGTCACTAGGTACCACAGTTAAAGTATGACATTTAGATTTTCAGCCTAAGAAATGGGTCACAGGCTAGATCCCATCCAAGAGGTAGGTGACTCAAGGGGGGACACACAGAACAACCAAACCTCGGCCTTTGAACCTTCATGGGTATCTCCCTACCTTATGGTGTTAGGAACACTTGACTTGGAGGATTTTAAAGTTCCCTATTTGACAGCTTCTATTGTTTTGAAGATGTGAGAACTAGATAACGGGGAGTTATTTGGATGCCTATCCCCGAGATCCTACCTAGACTAAAAAAATTCTTTTGGCACCTCCTATGGAGGAAAACTTAGTGAGCTTTTAGAAAAAATTTAGATGCGGTTGTTGGAGAGATTGGGGGTGTGAACCAATCTCGTTGAAATTAAGTGGGAGTGGATAGTCTTGTCAAGAAAAGGGTGGGGCATTTCATAATCCATTTGGAGGAAACTTACTTCAACCTCCACGTTTCGAGATGAAAACTATGTGAGTGAGTAGTGACTTTGTGTGTGAACAAGTGAAAGTGTGCCAAATTTTTAATAAGTTACGTGTCACCCTGTTGCATGAGGACATTGTGTGGTCCTTACAAGTCTTGATTACCTAATTAACTAAATGTTGTTGGTACAACCTTGCATAATTTTAAATTCCCTAGAGAACTAGAATGTGGACATATGGGTCCTTACCAATCCTTTAACTCCCTAGTGTTATTTAATCTAAGAAAGCTTCAACAACTATCCTAGATTGTGGACATGTGGGAATGTATGGGCTCATTACAAAACCTTTAAACTTCCATAGTGATTTGATCTAAGAAAGTAAATTCAAAACTATCCTATCTTTGTAGCAAGTGGGCATGTATGGGCCCATTACAATTTTAATTTTTGTTTTGAAAAAGAACTAAGAGGAGTCCCGAGGGGGTTGTTGTCCTCTCCTAAAGATTTTTCTTTTAAGGGAGATAAAAATTTCCCTCAATCGTTTTTCTGATTCTCAAGATCGCTTTATGGTGCGATAGAAGAGCATACTCAAAGATTGACGTTCTATTTGTGGTCCCAATGCAAGTAGTTATATTTGTGATATAGAATGATTCCCACTTATCTTTAATTAAAGAAAGCCATCCATGTGGCAAAATGAAAGCAAAAAGAGGATAAATATGGTTTTTAACCCCCTAACTGCCTATGTTTTGACTAACCCTTCATGTGGAGAGGGAATCTAAGTGTGGTTCATATTACAATATTCATAGAATCAAACTTAAGAAGGCTATGGGCCTCCAACAAATCACAAAAACCCTTACAATGTATGATTTTCTGGACAGATGAGTGGGTCACAGAGTAGATAGAGGCACATTGGGTGCCAATGCGCAAATTAAAAATGAATTTTTGGTGCAGTGTGCAGAATGCACTGAGAAACACAATGGGTTTTGCACACATGCTCGAAAGATGTGCCTGTGGGTTAAAAAACCCACACACTTTCTGTTACACGACCATGAACAAAATTTCATATGAAATTCTCTCAACTCAGCTCTGAATTTATCTTTTTGCAGGTAGGCATGGGTCAATTATGGTTCCTGCAAGTTAAATAAACCAAAATGAAGTTCTCAAACAACCCAAATGGTGTTAATATTATGGCAGCTTCGAGAGGTATGAACCTCTATTGTGACCTATGACGAGATTAGAATATTTCAGAAGGAAGCAAAGAAGTAAAGGAAACCCTAGACAAGTTGTCGACTGCAGAAATATAATTAACATGAATTAATTAGTACCCAGGAGGAGAAGTCGACCCTAGTGAGTCTGCCAGACTACTATAAATACAGGGCACCAATTCTCATTATTCACATCTCAGCAGTTGCAGAGAGAACTAGATCTGCATAGTGTTGTGGCAGTTTTGTGCGCAAGTATCTGGGAAAGTGTGTGCCACCTTCTAGATGGGACTATCTGATCATCTTGGTTTCTATTCTTGCTTGGTTCATTATCCTCTCTTGGATTTTGGATTGCTACCAGGATTCTCTTCTCTGTCAAGTTTAAGGTGTGTGGATGGTGGCTTCAGCCTATGGTTGGGTGACAAGGGTATTGTCAATGGTAAAATGAGCACAATATTCTAAATTATAATAGGTTATGGGCCCACACCTCCTTCATTTAGCCTAAAACACTGGAAGGAAGCATAGCCACTAGGATATTGAGCTCGCTGAGGAACTACCACTAGGGTTAATAGCAGGAGAAGCTTCCAAAACACTATAGCTAGGGTTACTAGCAGAAGTAGTTGCAGAAACCCTAAATCTCAGATCTGACACCTTCAGATGGAGCATATCACTCAAGGAGAATATATTCAGATGCACCCTAGTTCAACGCAACTTCTAGCTCTCTCAGAAGACAAAAATGATGAAGTTAAAGTTTTGGATCAAGGCATGAGCAATTACCAGTCAACCAAAGACATGAGTAAAACGATCAGTCTTTTACACTACTCAGCACTCACTGGAACGATTGAAGATGACATGTGGATAATTGATATCGGTGCTTCTAGGCACATGATGGGATATCAAGCCAGACTCTCAAATCTAAATGAGAAGAAGACATCGTACAAAGTGGAGTTTGGATACAAAATCACTTACCCCGCCGAAGGATTTGGACAAGCCTCTGTCAAGTTGAAATCAGGGAACCATGTTCACTTAATCAATGTTTTATATGTACCTAGTTTAGAAAATAATTTTGTATCGATATCATGTCTAGAAGACAAGGGAAAAAAATAGCCTTCGTGGATGGAAAGTTGTTATCATGGCATAAGAACTCCAGCATAGAGAATTCTAGGGTTATTGGAAGTCGTGAAGGAAATATGTATAGACTACTAGAACAAAATGAAGAAGCTCTCGTACATGACGAAGTCAACCCTAATGAGATTTGGAATAGAAGGTACACTCATATCAATTATCAAGAATTACCTTTCCTCAGAAGAATGGTTGAAGGAATACCAGAATTGAAATCTACACATGAAGGAATCTGCAAGGGATGTGCCCTTGGGAAGAATATCAAGAAACCATTCCCAAGCAGCAACAACAGATCTAAGGAGATACTAGATCTAATACACTCAGATGTTTGTGGTTCAATGCTAGTTAGATCTCTAGGAGGATCTCTTTACTATGTAATCTTCATAGATGACTATTCAAGAAAAATGTGGCTATACCTACTGAAGACAAAAGACGAAGTATTCATCAAGTTCCAAGAATTCAAAGAAGAAATAGAAAACCTCACGAACAAGAAGATCGAGACATTAAGAAAATATAATGGAGGAGAATACACCTCGAAGGAGTTCATTGCATTCTGCAAATTGGTAGGGATTAGGAGGGAGATGATTTTTCCTCATAATCCTCAACAAAATGGTGTAGCATAAATAAAGAACAGATATATCAAAGAAACCGTAAAATCCTTATTGAACGATCAAGGTCTATTCATGTTTCTATGGGGAGAAGCAACAATGATAGAAATCTATGTAGAGAATAGAATTCCTCATCGTATATTGAAGGACATGACACTTGAAGAAGCCTTCTTAGGTAAGAAACCTAACGTGGAAAACCTAAGAATATTTGGATGTACAGTTTACTATCATATTCCCAAGGACAAAAGGAATAAACTAGAACCCTCAGGAAAGAAGGGGATATTCGTGGGATATAGTGATTCATCCAAATCCTATAGAATATATATTCTAGAACAACACAAGATCAAAGTTGGAAGAGAAATTGCGTTCAATGAAATAATGGCCTTCAGGAAATCCATCGAAGAAATTATAGAAGAAGAAGACCTTGAAGAACCTAATGAAGAAAACACAGAAATCGTAAATGATGAAAATGATCAACCTGATCATCCTATGGAGCCATGTGAAAACACTGATTTAGATATCATATAGAAGACCAAGAAATGACCAGCTTGGCTTGAAGCTACATTACAAGACATGGAAAGACTCAAGGTTCTAGAAGGAACATTCAGGAAGAGTAAAATACCGAAAAGATTCTCAAGTTATGCAACATACATGACGAGGCTTCTAGATGAATAACCTACCACATTTGAAGAAGCAATTCAAAAGGGACAATGGAAAGAATCTATGATGGAATAACATCAATCCATTATGAAAAATGAGGTATGGGAAATTGTACCTAGACCTAAAGAAAAATCGGTGGTAACCTAAAAATGGGTATACAAGATCAAACATGCAGCAAACGGAAGCGTGGATAAATACAAGGCAAGATTCATGTCCAGAGGGTTCTCCTAGAAGGAGGGAGAATATTATGACAAAAAAATTTCTCTGGTGGCTAGGTATACCTCCATCAGAGCTATCATATCTCTTGTTGCTTCCATGGGATGGAATCTACATTAGATGGATGTAAAGACAACTTTCCTCAATGGAGCTACTGAAGAAGAAGTGTATATTGAACAACCTCAAGGATTCAAAGTACACTCTAAAGACACTCATGTTTTCATATTGAAGAAATTTCTATATGGACTCAAGCAAGCTCCAAGGGCTTGGTATGCCAGAATGGACAACTATCTAACAAGACTTGGTTTCTCCAAGAGTCATCCAGATCCAAACCTTTATTACAAAGTTGTCGATAACGCACCTGTGATTCTACTATTATATGTTGATGATCTATTCATAACAAGTGAAGAATCTCTCATTATCCAGTGCAATAAGGAATTAGATTATGAATTTGATATG
>JASDQU010504157.1:39704-51315 GCA_032191745.1 Picea mariana | reverse complement strand
AATACGCACTGTCTAGTTGGCTCATCATGGATGCTTGAACCAACCATATATGAATCCAACTCATGCTTGATTTATCTGCAGGTTGATACATCGACATATTTTCTTCGGATGCTATCCAATTGTTTGACCGAAAATATTTTATACTAATCAGCTGACTGATGTAGATATCAGGTCAATCACTTTGCCAACTATTTCCAGATGTTGCTCGACTTCCCAACCCACTGGTTCCAGGAGAGGTGTGGTGAACCATCATAAACTAAGGTTCCAACACCATCCCATCAACACATGTATCTAAAGATTTAGAAGGTGAAATCAAGTCAGCATGACAACCCCACATATTTGCGTCTTCTTGAAGCCCAAGCATCAAAAAGATCTTGAAAACTTTGGTGTAGACAAGGGTTTTGTAAATATATCATCAATATGATCATCTATTATGCAATAAATAAGAGAGACAACTTTCTCTTGAACCAACTGTCTCAAATAGTGAGCATGGAGATAAACATGCTTCATCTTATTGTGGGAAACAAGGTTGTCAAAAACTTGAATTGCACCCTGATTATCATAGTTGAGTGTAGTTGAGAAATTTATAAGGAATCCAAGTTCACCCAAGATTTAGTGAATCCACATTGCCTCTATTCCTACATGAACGATGCAACAATACTATTCTTTTTTAGTCAATAAAGAGACTATATTATATTTCTTACATGACCAAACCAACAGTCCAGTGATGAAGCAAAACACATAGCTAGAGGTGGAATTTAGATCATCATTGTCGCCTACCCAATTAGATTCTGTGATTTGAAAAAAATTGATACCAATATGAGTGATACCCTTGAGATAACAAATAATAATTTTGAAAAATTTCCAATGGATTTCTCTAGGATCCTGCATAAAATGAGAAACCACACTAAAAACAAAAGAAATGTTAGGTCGTCTATGTGTGAGATAAATAATATTGTCAACTAATGTCGATAAAGAGTAGCATCGACTTTGGGATTTTGACAAGTTTTACTCATCTTAACTCCAGATTAAAAAGGAGTAGCACATGTCTTACAATTTTCCATATTAAAATGATTCAAGAGATCCATTACATATTTAGATTGAGAAATGAATAAACCATCAAACAAAGGTAATACTTGAAGACCCAAAAATAGTGTAGAATACCAAAAATTTTCATGTCAAAGGAGTCAGTAATTTGTTTCTTTGATCTAAGAATGAGATCAATGTTATTTCTATTTATGACAAGGTCATCAACATATACAACAATAATCAAGGTATTTCAATGAGTATGGATTACATATATACTGTGATCATATTCACAATGTTTGAAACCAAAATAAAGAAAGAAACTATCGATCTTAGCATACCAATATTTGTGATCTTGCTTCAAACCATAAAGAGAATTTTTAATTCGAAAAACCAAGTGAGAAAATGACGCAAAACTAAGAGGTTTCTCCATGAAAATTTCTTCAGATAGGTGACCATGAAGAAAATCACTCTTCAAATCCATTTAGTGGATATACCATCCAAAATGAGCAGCAAGGGAAAGAATCAACTGAACAACGTTCATCTTTTCAACAAGGAAAATGATCTCAATGTATTCGATGCATTCTTATTGAGAAAATATTTTAACATCCAAGCATTATTTACGACGTTCAAAAACACATTCAGAGGTAAATTATGTCTTGTAGACCCATCGACACTTCACAATGTTCTTCCCTTGAGGTCAAAGAAATAAATCCCAAGTGTGATTCTTCAACAGAGAATCTATTTCAGTCTGCATAGACTAATACCATTTAGGTTTTCCTTATGCATCCAAGTAGGTAATAGGATCACAAGTTTCAAGCATGCAAGTCATTAAAGAAATGTTGGCATGATGATTCTGACTATGAGTTTTTCGGCCTAAAGAAACATCACTGACAACATGACCAACAAATTCAAGTTTCTTGGTAGCCCATCTAGGTAGACAAGAAAGGGGTGAACTATTTTTCACTTCAGAAGGTTGATAGGAAGTTATAATAGTTTCAGTCAAAGGATATGGTAGAACAGTCGAAATAAAAATCGACTAACCAATCGACTTGGAGGTCAATGACCCATTTGAAATAGGAACAAAGTTTGATTGTTAGTCGAGGGACTAAAAAATTGAACATGAGCACCATTGTCAGAGACAACATCAAGGGACCATCCTATATTAAATCAAAGGAGGCATTCAACAACTTAATTCCAAAAGACTTCTCATCAAACCATACATTTTTCTGATAATGATTTACCGTTTGACATGTTCAAACAATTGATAGGATTTTGACTCTTCAAAGTATCCCATCGTGATGCAAAAATGACTTTTTATATCTAATTTGTTTATGCAATCATTGGAAATACAAGCCCAAGAAACAAATCTAAAAACATAGAGGTGGCCAATTGAGGGCTTTCTTCCACACCATCATTCGAATGGAGTCACAAAAGGAAAAAATCAAGTTGAAATGTGATTGAGCAGATAGTTTTTCACAATTATCAACTTCATCCTAGAAGTGAGGACGAAATTATTTGGTCTGCAAAAGACATCTATCCATTTTGACTAATGTTTGATTCTTGTGTTCTCCAATGCCATTTTGTTGAGGAGTATGAGGAACCGACTATTTCCAATCAATAGTATATCAAATAGGGTATTATTCAAAATTTTGATTCACATACTCACCACCATTATCTGATCTCAAGAAGTTAATGGGTCTAACATGTTTCTTTTAAAAAAAAAGGCCCTAAATTCCTTGAACTTTTCAAATACAAGATTCTTGTCTTTCAGGAAATAAACCCAAGTGAAATAAGAGATATCATCAATAAAGGTCAAAAATATACCTCGCACCTACTAAATAAGGTAGATTGATGCAATAGATATCATTGTGAACCATATCCAAGAGGTTATATGATTTCCACACTTTTCCAAAGTTGAAGGGTTCCTGATGATGTTTTCCAAGCGAACATCCTCTACATACTCCATTAGGGGGGGAAATGTTAGGTAGACCAACAACCATATTATACTTTGTCATCGACTATAGACTTTTAAAATTTAATTTTTTGAGTTGTTCATGCCAAATTCGACTTCATTCATCAGTGTGAGCAATATGATTAGTCATTTTACAGTCGAGTCGATTCTTATCACAAAACGTCGATTCGATTCTTCAAATATTGATTTTAGAGTCGATTTTAGAGTCATTTTAGAGTTGATTTTAGAGTCAAGTCGATTCTTTATTCAAATATCAGAAAAATAACTGATTTAGAAAAAAACCCCATAATATTACCTATCTATGTTAATTAAGAATCTGACAACAAATTGGAACTGAGGTTATGCACATGATAGACATCGTCAATTATCCTATGTCAACAGGGAACATCACCATGACCAACAATATCAAGAGAAAAGTCATCAACAACATAGATATTTCTCTCCACATATTTATCTAAGGATGTGAACAAGGAAGCATCCTTGGACATATAATGAGTTCATATAGAATTGAATACCCATTCATTCTGTGTAGAATGAGAAAGAAATGATTAAGAAGTTTTGACTTGGAAGGTGACATTATTAGTGGGTCGATGAAGAGCTGACATGTCTCCTTCAAGGTGCTTGACCTTCTCCTCTAGGTTTTATCTCTTCTTGTAGCAGTCTCTTTCCACATGTCCATTATTTCCATTGTACTGGCATGTCTTCTTCTTTCAATTCTTGTAAGGTTCATCTGTCTTCCCTTTAGGTTTCTGGTCGAGGCATCCTGGTCTTTGTATAGAGGTATCAAACCATCCTCTTTCCTTATGATTCACCTTTCCATTTCCCTTGAGAAAGTAATCTTGATGTTTCCCACCAAGATTTCCTTTATTAAGCATTTTTTGTTGATTAGTAACGAGTAAGACAAATAAAACTTCAAAGGTACAATTCTTACTATATTCCTTTCATTCCTTCTAGTTGGTGTGGAAATTCAAAATGAGCACGTTGAATTGTGTTCTCATATTCGTCGGGACTAGGTCAATGAATTGTCCATATTTCTTCTAACAATTATTTCCACATTCTCCCAATTTTAGTTGTAGTTCCTTTACACACTCCAAATACTCCTCAATTTTGTCGAAAGAATGAGGATTGAGAGAGATCAACTCTTTCTCCGACTGCATGACATGGATTTCATCGACTTCGTCAAATAGTGACTTCAATTTCTTCTAGAATTGATGAAGGTTGTCAATTCCATTGGTGTGGAATTGAATATCCCACGAGATATAGGTTGTGATGATCCCCACAACCTCATCCTTCTTTCCATCAACAAAAAATTTCATCTAATTATCCATTGGATCTCAAATCACAATCTTTGTATATTTCCACAATCCTTTACTCTTCAGTAGGGTTTCCATGTCTAGTGCCCAAACATCATAGTTTGATCCATTAAGAACAACAATATCAATATTTAAATCCATCTTTAATATCTTAACAAATATGATTTGTTCCCAGAAGTTACAGTCGTCAAATCGACCCAGATTGAATCACAAATAGATCCAACTCAACAAGATTTGAAGACAATAGGTGAGGTATCAACCAATCACTATGATACCATTTTGGGGGTTGGGTGTAACCTGATATGAAAAAAATACACAAAATTGTAGATATTCGAAGAGGAATAATTTCAAATAAAATAGGTGGTGTCTAAAGACAATGTTACAACACTTAAGAACAACACATTTTGATCAAAACATCACAATGCATATTGAACACACACACCATATTTATCATTATTTTCATATGATAATGACCCATCGGGTATACTATTTATAGCCTCAAGATCTATCCAAATTCCTCAGAATCAAGAAGATATTGTCCAGATACAACCATCAGTGGTTAGATTTGACTTTGTTAAATCCACGTTGTCTATTTGGATCACCAAGGATTCTCGAACCAACCATCCATGCATCCAACTTGTAGTTTATTTCTTGATTCAATATTCATCCTTGTTGGCTTCTTCAACCGACCATCCATCATCCAACTTGTATTTGATTTGGAGGAATTGTGGAGAATATTCTTGAACCAACCATTCATGCATCCACTGGCATATTTTCTTTGACCACTCTTCGAATTTCCAACCGATAGGCATGTAGACTACTCAACCAAATGATGTAGATATCCATTTGATCACCTAACTGAATGATTCCAAATGTTGTTCGGTCACTCAACTGATTGATTCTAGGAGACATGTAATGAACCATCAAAACCTAAGGTTCCAACATGGCTTGAACTAGTTGTCTTGATATTGGATATCCTTGCTTCGTACCTTGTTTTAAGAATTAGGTCCACCTTTACCATGCTTCTGATATGGAATATATTTTGGAAAGGTGTTCATCATTGATGTAAATGAGTAGTGTATTGATGTCAACTGATGTGATGGGTGTATTTGGAGAAGTCTCCAAACTGGTCCCCTTACGGCACAACTCTAAGCATGGCCCTCACGAGAAGACTCTTTGAAGAAGTATATGATAAAACCATAAATATGGTTAAGGATCATGTATTTGATCATGGAATTAAGTCATGAAGTATGGATTAAATTAAGGTAAATCACTCATGGATGTATAGTCCTCATCATTTTATTTTCGGTGATAGGTAGCACGCCACGTAGTTCCTCACGGTTGAGGATATATTCCCTCTTGAAGATGTAAGCCCCGAAGTATGGTTAAGAAGCCCCAAAGTATGGTTAATAATCCCATACATGGTTGCACAAATAAGTTATTATTTGACCCAAAAATTAGGAATAAGGGTAAAACAAGTGTAAACAAGAAGTTAAAATTTGGCCCTAAAGTTAAGTAAATAAGTCACTTGGAAAAGTATAAATACACATCAAGAGCCTCTCATTTTGCACACACAATTTTATTGAATATATGTCTAAATTATCAAGTGATTTTTATTTGAGGTAAACAAAGATATCTGAGGTTAATTTCAGAGGTAAGTTGAAGTGAAGAAGGGAGAAATTCCAAGGGAGGATGAAGTCTTGTGAGGATGTGTTCTAAGGCATGTTATTTACCATTCATCTTAAAATTTTTGATATAACTTTATTTATAGAATGATTCAAATAGAAAAACTTGGAGGATATTGAGAAGACATATCAAGGTAACTATGGTATAAATTTCAGCTTCTAGTTCATTTTATTTTCGGATATACACTCTGTGGCAAACACGGTTTTTGGCTAGTCCTGAAACTAGTCTCAAATAGGTGTTCCGAGTAAGACAATCATAAATTACTCATAGATTATCCAAATTTAATGAGACAAAATGAATTGGATATATTAAATTCCATAGTATTTTATGTACAATTTTTAGATCCATATATCTAATATTACATGCATGGCATTCTCTACAAGTTCGATCTCTATAATAAGATAGAATTCAACAAAGTCTGCCATTTTTTCTATAACTCATTTTCTGGAATGTTCCAAGTAGTGAAACTTAGAAGAATTGCAGAGAAGATATTGGATAATATTTGGTACAAGTTTTAGACCTTTTTTTAGTACAAATACGGAGTTATTCTTGTTAAAATTGAGGGTTTGTGACTAATCCAAAAACTAGTCTCGTGAGACTAAGGTAAAGTTTGATGAAGATGATATTCTCTTGTTGTTGAAGTTGAGAAAAGTATGTAGGTCTATGATCACATACACCAGGTATGTTACAAAGTTACAGGTATGCTCATATGCATGTTTTGAGGGTTACATGTTGATGATGGTATGGTACATGCTTGAGAGGCATGTCTTGTTGATGCATGGTACATCTTGGTGATGGTTTCGGTATCCATGTGAGTGGATATGGGTATAGTTGGTTGACGAAGGTATATCAGTGAGAGATACAATGATAGGTTGGATGATTGGTTGATAATCAATGACATTGAAAATATCAATGGTAGTGATAGTGAGTCTACACTTATCTTTCAGGGCAGCAGGACAAGGCAAGGATAGGTGGTTGTATCTACCTTCTGGTTGGTGCCAAAGAACTCAGGGGGTTGTAGCCTCCTTCTGGTTGGAGCCATAGAATTTAGAGAGTTGTAGCTTCCTTCGGGTTGAAGCCTGAGAATAGGGGGTTGTAGCCTCCTTCCAGTTGCATCTGGAAAATTGGGACATTGGTGCTTCCAATGAATATATTATTTTGACATATAAGAAAAATATTTCATGGTTTTCTTCCATTTGGGTTTCCATGTAAATTATGGTGTACTTTTCATTTGATGTGATATTTTTCATGTGAAACTTATTATGATTATACTATTGATGATATATATTGAATGCTAAAGATAAATTGCTGAACATTGTTGAAGAATATACATTGTGGTTAAAAGTAATAAATGTGCTCATACTGATTCACCCCCCACCTCTCAATATTCCAACCTTTGGTATCAGAGAAGGTCCTTCAAGAAGCAGTCTAATAACTAGAAGGAGATCATGGAATACGCTAATATTGGAGCACCAATATTTGACGGTCATAATTATGGATTTTGGAGTATAAGGATGAAAAATGTTTTATAGGCACAAGGATTTGGTGTATGGCAAGAAATAGTATGGATACAAAGCACCATACACTCCCCCAACAAACAAGGATGGAAAGAAACTAGAAGAAAACAACTCAAAGCCTAAAGGTGTTATTCTAAACAATCTTGTTAATTCAATATTTGTTAAGGTTATGCATTGTGATTCTGCAAAGGACCTTTGGGATAAGCTTCAAAATATTTATGAAGGATATGCTAAATTCAATGGAGCTAAACTCCAAACCTTTAGAGCTAAGTTTGAACAATTGAAGATGAAGGAAGACAAAGACATTGTAACCTAATTTCTGTGAGTTGATGAAATAAAGAATATTATTAAAGGTCTAAGAGAAGAGATGAAGGAACCAGTCATCGTTCAAAAAATACTAAGGTCTCTACCCATGAGATTTGATCCAAATATTTCATCCCTAGAAGAAATAACATATCTAGATACCTTATGCATGGATGAGCTACATGGGATACTCACTACCTATGAAATGAGAACAAAATAGGAGAACCCAGTCACAAAGGAAGCAACATTCAAAGCATCCAAGAAGACAAAGAAAAAGAGTAAGAAAATTCCAAAGTCAGATTGTAGTTTCAACGATGATTCTAAGGAAGATGAATAAATGGAAAACTTCGTAAGAAAGTTGCAAAGAGGAACCGATAAATACAAAGGTATGATTCAATTGAAATGTTTTAATTGTGGTGGTATTGGTCATTTTTCTTCTAAATGTCCCCATAAGAATAAGGAAAGTTATGAAGAAGATAACCCTAAGAAACAAAAATAAATTCTTCAAGAAAATTTTCTGCACCAAGGAAGACAGTTCCTCATCAGACGAGGATGAATACAATTATCGTGAAACAGAAAGAGTACTCTTCATGGCAGTAGAAGATTCTGAATAAGAAGGAGAAGTTTATCTCATAGAAGAATTGATAAATTCTGTAGAAGAGATAAGGAATGAAATAAATACAATCAAGTCACTCAAGGTAGAACTAAAGAGGAACGAAGGTTCTCAGAATTCCAACTTAGAAGTGGTCGAGCAGAAAATTACGAATTTAAGAATCCAGGTAGAAGAAGAAAAAATAATTAAAGAAACACTCATAAATCAGTTGGAATAGAAGGACAAGATGATTGAAGGCTTGGAAGTAGAAATGGTCACTCAAATAAAATATATTCAGATGAAGGAAATGTAGTAGAAAAAAACCATAATATTGGATGAGATCATTAGTAGTCAAAGGCCATACTATGAAAAATCCGGACTAGGATACAACTAGATAGAGAAAGGCTCAAGCTGAAAAACAACAAAATAAGAAGCAGAACACATAAGTTATGTAGAAATAGTCAAAGGCTCTCCTAAAAGGGAATAAGGAAATAATATCCAAGAAGAAGATTACAAAGACACTGCACCACCTAGAATATTTAGAATTCAGAATCAGCAGCAGCGAGAAATGCAAATACCTCAAGAAGAAGAAGGATTCATTAGAGAAACACCATTCAGAAGATCTCCCATGCTCAGGTGTCAAAATATTTTTCTTGGTTTATGTTATTCATGAAATAACTTTGGGCCAAAGATGTGAATTGTAGATTCAATATCAAGAGAAGAAGTAACTATGAAGGACACAAAAGAAACTCTTATCCAAAAATACCTTATGAAGCACATAGAAAAAACTACAACATATTTTAATCCCCGAGTAATGAAGTAGAATGCTACAAACGCAACAATTTTGGTCACATGGACAAATATTGCAAACTGACTATTCCTCCAAGGGAACCAATGCAAAATATCAATAGTCATAAGCAAGAACCACAAAGGATATGGGTAAGGAAGCATGATCAATTAAAAACTGAAGAATGCATGCTTTCTCTACAAGCCCAACACAAGAAACGTGGATGGTATGTTGATAGTGGTTTCTCAAAGAACATGACAGGTGATAAGGAAAAATTTCTAACTCTGAAAAAGAAAATAGATGGATCAGTTTCATTTGGAAATGAAAACTCAGCCAAAATCATAAGAAAGGGTACAATCAAGCTTGGAAGCAAGGATGCCAAGGTATAAAATGTACTATTGGTCAAAGACATGAAGCACACTATACTAAGTGTAATTCAAATGTGTGATCAAGGACATAAACTTGTGTTTGACTCAGAGAAATGTGAGATAAGGAAAGCAAGATCAGGAAAATTGGTGGCTACAACTAAAAGAACTCCAAGCAACATATATATACTAAATGAAATTGGAAAGAAAATATGTTTCATAGGAGAGGATGATAAAAGTTGGCTCTGGCACAGAAGAATGGGTCACATAAATTTTGATAATATTTTCAAAATCAGCAGAAGGGAAGAAGTAAGAGAAATGAATGAGATCTCGAAGCCAACAAACACTCTATGAAAGCATTGTCTATAGGGAAAACAAACCAGGACCAAATTCAAATCAAAGTAACACTCCACAACAAAAATTCTAGGGATTGTACATACAAATCTATGTGGACCAACAAGAACAAATGGATTGAATGGAGAGCTGTACTTTATGCTACTAGTTGATGACTACAAAAGGATGACTGCAGTTTTCTTTCTCAGGAAGAAGTCAAAGGAATTTGAACACTTCAAGATATACAACGAAATGGTCGAAATTGAAACTGAATAAAAAATCAAGTGTTTGAGATCATACAATGGAGGAGAGTTTAAATCAAAGGAATTCATATATTTTTACAGCGAACATGGGATAAAGAGACAATTCTTAGCATCCAGGACACCTCAACAAAATGGATTTGTCGAAAGGAAGAATAGAACAGTGCAAGAAATGGACAAAACCATGTTGAAAGATTCCAAGTTGAAAGACGTCTTTTGGGTACAAGTAGTACATACAACAATTCATATCCAAAATAGAGTAATGCTTAGAAATAACAAGTGATAATACCCCCTACAAGTTTGGAAAGGAATACCAGCAAATGTGAAGCATTTCAGATTGTTTGGAAGCAAATGCTATATCAAGAGAGAAGATGGAAAGATTGGAAAATTTGACTCTCGATTTGATAAAGGCATACTGGTTGGGTACTCAAGCAAAATAAAAGCATACAAATGTTTCAATTTAAGACTCAACAAAATAGTGGAAAGCATCAATGTGATGATTGATGAGACAGATGGATGAAATATAAAATAAAAAAGCAAAGATTCAGTGGAACAGGATCACGAAGGAGATTTGAAAGAAGAAGTAGATGAAGAAGAAGAGAATCTAGAAGAAGACAAAGAACAACAAGATCTTTAGGTACATCCAAATACACCTAGCAAACGAGTGCAAAAAAATCATCCTTCAAAATAGATAATTGGAAATAAAGATGCAGGAGTTGAAACTCAAAAAAGAATATGTTCACTAGAACAACAACACCGAGCACTATTATCCACAATTGAGCCAAGCAGTTTTGAAAAATCCAACAAGGATGAATACTAGATCAAAGATATGGATGAAGAGATAAATCATATAGAGAAGAATGACACTTGGGAACCAATTCCAAGGCTGAAGAACAAAAATGTGATTGGTACAAAGTGGGTCTTCAGAAACAAATTGAACGAGGATGGAAATGTTACCAAGAACAAAGCAAGATTTTCATGTAAAGGATATGATCAGGTTGAAGGTATATATTTTGAAGAGACCTTTTCCCCAATTGCCTGAATGGAAGCAATCAGGTTGATTCTAGCTTTTGCATGTTCCAAAAATATCAAAGTGTTTTAGTTGGATGTAAATTCAACCTTCCTAAATGGAGAGTTAGAAGAAGAAGTATACATCAAGCAACCAAAATGATTTCAACTATTATAAAAGGAAAACTATGTTTACAAGTTGATATGGTCTCAAACAAGTCCCCAAAGAATGATATTCAAGATTGGATAGATACTTATAGTAGCAAGAGTTCAGAAAAGGAAATGCAGATAACAATCTCTACATAAAGGTAAATCAAGATAGTATGTTGTTAATTGAAGTTTATGTTAATGATATTATTTTTTGAAGTGATGATGATAGTATGAGTAATAAATTTTCCAAAGACATGCAAAATGAGTTCGAGAAGTCATTATTTGGAGAGTTTTTT
>JASDQU010504157.1:14337-27110 GCA_032191745.1 Picea mariana | reverse complement strand
ATTTTATTTTTTTAATTTCAATTCTTTTCTTTTTCTTAGTTTTTAATTTATAAAAAAAAAATAAGTTATACTTTTTTGCTAAATATTTAAAAATAGTATTATTTAAATACAATTATTTTCTATGTATTGAAGTAAAGGTAAAAAAATGTGTTAAAAATGATATTTTCCACTATTTAAAAACTATGGGACCATAAATTAATTAAGGAGACAATTATACAAAAAATCTTAATTTCAAAAAAGCAAATAGTATACAACATTTGTGACATTCAAAGAAGCATGGAAAATGATTAAAAACATAGTTGAATTTTTTTTTTAGAAAAAATTGAAAATAGATGAAAAAATAATCATTTAAAAAATAATGTGAATACATTATGGATAATAAGATTTAAAATATAAAAAATAAACCCTAAAAAGAGGGGGCTCCTACTAGTAACACAACTTTTCAAAATGTGGTAAAAAATGTGACCCCCAAAAAATGAGATCTCTATGGAGTTCTCATTAAGTTGGTAACTATGTTTACCCTAACTTCATCAAGAACATGCACCGAGAAACAAGAAGGATAATATTACTTTGATACCACTAATACAAATTGTATAGGGAACAAAATTTAATATACATAAAAATATAAAAAAGAACAATATAGTGAAAACCCAACTTGTATTAATGAATAAAATAACATAATACTATAGAACACAAACTGGCTACAATGGTGGTAGATTATCTCTAAAGAGAGAGATATGTCAACTACATTCATTCATGAAAGTTAATAGAAGAGGAATAAATAATGGAATTTTAACATAAATCAATAAACTTATAGGTCCAAAACCCTAACCCTAGGAGAAGTGCCAAAAGGTTTGTGGGCCTTGAGGTGGTTAGTTGATACATCAACTTCCCAGGGGTGCAACGTTTTTATACAATCTCCATTTGGGGTGCATATAAGTTCATTAGAAAGTTGTGCCTCTCACGACTTACCTTCCTGTGACTAGCTAGTTGCAACTATCAATCTGCTTCTTCTCTGAGTCATACACTTTTCTGAACTGAGATCATGTTTTCATCCACTATCATGTATCTTCTCTAGTTCATTTCAAGTATTGTCTTCTAGACCTGCCAGATATCTCATGAAATCATCTTTTTCCATATGTCACGAAAATGTCCATGAATTTGCTACTCAACTGCACACGATGTTTACCCATCTGTCACTTTACTATTATGAACACTTCTTTGAATCTGCTACAACTAATCACTACATAATCCTACTTCTCAAGTTGAATCAAATATGTCCACTAGTCTTCTCAAACTACAAATCAAACTCTACATGTTTGTAATAGGTACACATTCTCGAATTTGTACTGAATGTATCCCTGCTTGAAAACATACTTGAAATCCTCTATACAATCATGAATCTATGTCAGGGATGATTTTAAGGATGGAAATTTATTTTAAAATGTAGAAACCTTGGTGAATATTACTAATCCTTCATATGCTAACTATAAATGTTTGGCGATATTTTTGTAAAAATTATCAAATTTCTAAGGATTTTATATAGTTTGTATAAAATTTAGGCGATTTTTAAGATAAAATAATTTTATCCTATAGAATTTGGGTGAATCATTTTTAGAACAATGAAACTTGTTTTGGGAAAAACCATGGAAAATTAGCCCATGAGAGAAATTTAGCCCCTAAAATCATCCCTAAGATTCTATGCCTTAAAAGTGTATCAATGATATTCTGCCAACTGACCTCTTCATACCTGCATGGGGATGTGTTCTGAATACTACTTCTTAATCTATCATGAGACATTCTCCACTTCTTCCATGAGGGCATTTTGAATTTTCCTTCCCAAAATCTGCAATCATTTGATACTGCTTGAAAGATAGTTCTCTAATTTGTAATAGTTGCTGCTTAGACTCCCCCTCTTCAACATTCACATTTACTGGGGGTCTCCAAGCCAGATGGATTAGAAAAATATATAAGCCTACTCTATTAGAGGATGATCATTTTGAATGTGGGCATCTTCCTCTTTACTTGTAGATTCATCATGATCCCGCAACTCTGTAAATCTTGTGAGTATGATCTCTGGGAGTTTTTCAATTTCCTTTTCTTCTTGTTTTTCTTTCCTTCTCCAAATTTTCTTGTATCTGATATTAGTGTTTTCTTTCATGGAAGGCTCCATCATGCTTCTACAATCATGAGCTATATGTCCATGGTTGTGTAATTTGTAACATTTAATATTGTAGGGGGGCACATAAGCATCTCTTGTTTGAACATTTCTTCTATACACTATGCAATCTACAACTTTATGTCCAAAGTTATTACAAGTAAAACAATAACCTGGAAAGAAACTTTGATACCTGGGAGTGAATGATCTTCTTTGTAATGTATTCCTTTTGAATTCATGCCTTAGATGATCACAATCTTCTCTTATGTTGTTTCCTTCACACTGATTGAAGCTTCTTTGATCCCTAAAGGTATAAAGTCTACTTGGATATCCATCTCTTTTGTAATCTTGAATCTTATCCATTTCTGGAATTTTCTCTTTTGAGGGCTTTCATTCTTCCTTCTTGATATGGCCTCTGATGACTTCTGCATAACTCTTATTCTTCTCTTCATTCTTCCTTTCTAGAAAGATTTAACATTTCTCTTCAACTTTCTTTATTGACGGTGTGGAGCTTCCTCTCTCTTCAACGTTCTTGCAGAGCTTGACAACATCAACCCTTAATATACAACTTCTTCTTCAAGCTTCTCACAATCTTCTTCTTTCTTCATCATCTAGATCTTCATTACTTCTTTCATTCTCTTTGCCTCTTCAAGTTGGTTCTTCAAGGATGTGATTCCCTCTTCAAGTCTTCTTTCTTGTTGACTGAATTTTTCTCCAAGATTTTTTAAGTCCTTAGATTTTTCTTTGAGATGACTTGTTGAAGTCTCTTCTTTCTTCTCTGCTTCCTTTCTTAGTGATACTATTTCAACTTCCAAACACTTGTTTTATTTGAACTGATTTTTGAGAGTTTCTTCAATCACTTTGGCTTCTTCCAGTTGAACCTTTAGATTTATGATAATCTGCTGGACTTCTTTAGAATTTTCCTTTAGCTTGATCAATTCTTCCTTGAGATACTTGTTTTTATTCATTTCTCTTTTTACCTCACTTATGGCATTGATTAGTTCTACTTCACCTTATTCTTCTGAATCTTTGTGACATAATGAGATTCTTTCTTCTTATTCTATTAGCATCTTCTTTATCTTGAACATATTTTGGCACTATGATAAGAAGAGATTCCTTAAAGTATATATTATGTAGCTTATCCCAAAGCTCTTTGGATGATGAACGTTGTCCTACTTTAACTTTTACTAAATTAGATAATGGGTCCAGGATGGAATCTATCACTATTTTGTTTTTCCTTCTTAATTCCTTCTTGGCTGCAGTCTTTGGATTTTTCTTTGAAGTGGTGAATTATGTAACAACTGATTGCCAAACATCATACCCTTGTGCTTGTAAAAACAGTTTTATTATTGAGATCAATATCTCATCGTTCTGACCATCAAACGTTGGCGGTCCATTATTAGTGCAATACATGATCTACATTCTAGTGGTTAGACTGTTTCTGAAGGACCCACTCTGATACCAATTGTTGGAATATTCTCCAATACTGGGAGGGGGGATGAATCAATATTGAGGACTTTTTACCACTTTTAATCACAACATATGTAAAAATTAAATTGTCAACAATTATGTTCACTTGTGATTGAATTTAACATGTCATGAACATATAACCATAAATAGTATCATTCAACAATGCATCATATCATAAATAATTTACAAGATATTTTACGTGGAAACCCAAATAGGAGTAAACAAAAGAATGTTTTCTTATATATTAGAAGATTACATTCATAGGAAGCACCAACTTCCAAAATTCCCTAGCACCAACTAGAAGGAGGAACCAACCCCTTGTTTATAGGATCCAACCTAAAGGAAGCTACAAATACCCAAATTCTCCAGCTCCAACTGGAAGGAGGCTTCAACCCCCTAGTTTACAGTCTCTAACCTGAAGGAAGCTCCAAATCCATGTATTCTCCAGTGCCAACTAGAAGGAGGCTCCAACCCCATTATTTATAGGCTCCAACCTGAAGGAAGCTCCAACTCCCTATACTCTCCGGCTCTAACTGGAAGGAGGCTACAACCCCCTTTACTTTCCCCTTCCTTCCTCCTTGAAATACAAATGGAGAAAAAACCAATCACTGAAACTATCACTGATAATCAACATGTCACTGTCATTGATACTCAACCTGTCACTGTCACTGGTAATCAACTTGTCACTATCACTGATAATCAACCTTTCATTTTCACTAATACTCAACCTATCACTGTCATTGATAATTAACATGTCACTTATAATCAACCTGTCACTGATAATGATACATCATCATCATCACATCATCATAAAAAAAACTAGATCTATCAGTGTTTCATGGAAACCTGCACAGATGATCTAGCTAAAGCATACACAAACAAATCTTATCAAGAAAAGGAAGAGAGATGCACAATGAATAATGAGAATCAATGCATATTATTATCTTATCAACGAGTGAGTGATGTTCACTCATATAGGCAATGACATCCTATAATAGGAATGCATGCATAATAGTGATGGTCTAAGATTAGAAAGTCTAAAATAGAACTAGTCAGTTAACTCCCACTGAACTAGTGTTAAAGTCTAAAATAGAACTAGTTAGTTAACTCCCACTGAACTAGTGTTACTCCCACTAAACTAGTGTGTCGAAGATAGAAATTTCTCCAACACCCCCCCTGAACATCGCTATGGAGTAAAAAATGAGTCACGACTACTAGGCCATTTTAGGTACTCATGTACAATGCAACTAATGAACATTGAATAAAAATGAGGAAAGAGGGAAAACCATGTGGGAACAACCCCCCCCTCAAAAGATAACGTATCAAAAGAAGAAAATGGAAACTACTAGGGAAATGTGTTCTTCACTGCAAGATGATCCCACAAAGTCTGAAACTTCAGCTCACTGAAAGTATTCATGAAGATGTAGAAATCTTTATGGATCTGATGAAGTCCTTTGGCAACCTGTCGGGCCTTGTACCTATTGATCATGTGGACCCATATGCACCTAAAAATATTCCTTTCTGGTGGAAGTGGAACCATATTCCAAGTCTAGTTTTGTAGGAGTGAGTCATACTCCTTCTGCATGGCTACTTTCCATAATGGATTTCCCACAACCCTATTGTAGTTATGTGTATCAGTAGATTGAAACATATAGAAATGCATAAGCATTGCAAGTTCTAAAGCTAGAAATACATGAGAAGGCTCCTCATGCTTAGATCAAGTCCTCCTTGAATCCAATGGATTCCCTACAAGGTTTCCTGCTTCCTGAAGTGTGGTTTGTGCCTTCTTGGGCATCTGCTGAAGATTCGGCGTTGGCTTCTTATCTCACTGTACTACCTGCTTATTTCTATGTACAAAATTTGAGTGTATGGAATCATCTATGATGTCTTAAACTAATGGAAGCACAAGTGTATATGCATGTTCCACTAGAGGTGCATGCAAAGTACTCTCCTTATGTGTAAGTAGAATAGAGGAGTCATCATCAGAAAACTTAGTGAATTTATACAACCTTGACTTGTGATCCACCTCACCAATTGCAATGATGAAATTGTCATGCATGTCAATTACTGCAACTGAATCTGATGTAAATTCAACCTTTTCACCTTTCTGATTGATCTGATAAACTGAGAGCAGATTCATAGAAAGATTTGGAACATGTAAAACATTCTCAAAACTTCCATTGTGGAGTTCCACTCTCCTTTATCCTGCTACTGCTACTAGAGTATCATCCCCCATGAGAATAGGGGGTCTTGAGCATGGACTCAAAGAACAGAAAACTTCATCTTTCATTGCCATATGATGGGATGCACCAGAATCTATAATCCATGAATCAAATGAGAAATGAATTGCAACAAGAGCATGATGATTACCTTTCTTAGGAGCATGATATTCTTCTTTCTGATTCTTGACTCCCTCTAGAATGAAGTTTCCAAGGTTGTTATGTTGAAGTGCCTGTTCCATAAGATCGATTTGTTTCTTCATGCATGTGGATTCTTCATGATTCAGTTTACTTCAGTAAGTGCATTTCTTTCCCTTTTTCTTCTTCCCTTTGTAATTTGAAGAATCTTTGGAACCCGAAGAATCCTTGAAGGGTTTGGAATATCCCTCCTTCTTTGACTCTGGATGTAATAAATCCTTTCGCTTCTACTTTGATTTATGATTGTATGACCCTTTTCCATCATGCATGGTGAGTGCATGTTATTTGGTATCTTTCATGAGGCCCATATGTATGAGTTTTTTCTTATCTTGTGTAAGAGACTCAATTAACTGATCCAACGTAGGCATTTTCCAATTTGTTCCAAAAAGACATCAGCCAGAATGGAAACTGGAGACATATACAACGTATTCTGGTCCTAGCTTGGCCAAGATTGTTAGAATAAGTTGTTTCTATTGTGTAGACTTTTAAATACCACATTCACCCAAGCTCAAAATCAAAGATTTAAATTTAGTAAAGAAATCCTATATATTATCAAAACTTTTAGGGTCTAAGGTATTCAACTCTACCTCAAGCATATGACCTCGCATCTCATCCTGCTTTCCAAATATTCCTTCTAGGGTGGTCCAGATCTCGTTTGGAGTCTTTCATGCAACAACATGAAACCATAAATCAGTGGATATTAACTCAAGAAGTAGTCATGTGGCCTCATCCTTACAGTTCACCCATATCATCTTTACAATCACTGATGTAGGTTCTGTTTCTGTCGCCATCATCAAATTATACAGTCCTTTCCTTTTGAGTTGGAATTATTCCTTGGGATTCCAATCAAAATAATTGTATGGTGTGAGGATTACCACCAATTTTGATTGTATAATAGTTGTCCTTTCCATATCTTCCACTCTTTCTAAGAACCCCTAAAAATTTACTCTCAATTTGCAAGTGAAAAATTAAGAAATCACGCCAGAATGGGCACTTTAAGTGAAAATTTGTATCAGTTTTAGGAGACGATCTTTCGACTTACTTTTTTAGCAAACAGTGAGGAATCTCGCCAAATGGTTGAAAACCCACTTGCAAAATGGGTCGATTTACTTCCCTAACAAGTTGTTTACTCAAAAACTTAATATTTTGGAAGCAATCAATGTAGAAAGGTATGACCACAAATTCGTATTAGTTTTAGGAGGCTATCTTCCAGCTTACATTTTGAGAAAACAGTTGAAAACCCACTTGCAGAATGGGTCGATTTACTTGTTAAGCAGTCTGTTTCCTCAAAAACTTAATATTTTTGGAGAAATCACTGCTGAAAGTTACGACCATGGATTTAGCTCGCCGAAACTCTGATTTTTTTTATTCTTTGTCTTTTCTGGCTTGCTCCAAGAAGCGTAGCTTTGATACCATGTCAGTGTTTCATGGAAACCTTCACAGGACATCTAGCTAAAGCATACACAAACAAATCTTATCAAGAAAAGGAAGAGAGATACATAATGGAGAATGGGAATCAATGCATATTATTATCTTATCAATGAGTGAGTGATGTTCACTCATATAGGCAATGACATCCTATAATAGGAATGCATACATGATAGTGATGGTCTAAGATTAGAAAGTCTAAAATAGAACTAGTCAATTAACTCCCATTGAACTAGTGTTAAAGTCTAAAATAGAACTAGTCAGTTAACTCCCATTGAACTAGTGTTACTCCCACTGAACTAGTGTGCCGAAAATAGAAATTTCTCCAATAAGATCCACTCACATAAATCATATGCCGCATTCACCAAAAACATATGTTTGACATCACCAACATATGGCTCAAACCATATACCAAGATATATGTGCCATAATATCCATAAATCATGTACCAAAAATATGCCTCAAACATATGCCATGCCGTTCATGATATTCCTCAACCATGTAACAAAATATGTTCCTCAAACATATGTGATATCATTCATGATATGCCTCAACCATGTACCAAATGATATGCCTTAATCATATACCATAACCACCAATATATGAACATCAAAACACATAGAAAGCATACCTTACATTTTGTAACAACCTGATACATCATATCTCTCATCAGCAACATGTGTCTCTATCCATAAGCCAAAGACTCTCCAAGATATGCCTCAACTCATATACTAAAATATCAAAGACATACTTCAAAACATGTATACAAACATACATTTCATCATGAGGAAACCCTAATGCATCAAATCTATGATCATCATACCTTTCACAACCTTAGCATCAAAACAAGGGCTCCTTCTTCAAATATTTTTCAAATATCTGCTACTTATACACTTTCAAACTGTAGAAATCCGTTCTTTGCTTCACTGTGACCCACGTGCATCCACTCTTTTATCCATTGTGACCCACATACATCCACTCTTTGCTCCACTGTGACCCATAGATAACCTCATAAATCCACTTTTTGCTCCATTGTGACATTCGTACATCCGCACTTTGCTCCATTGTGACCCGCAAATAACCTCATAAGTCTGCACCTTAATCCACTACAACCCGTACATAACCTTAGAAAACTAGTATAGTCACCTCTTTCTCTCCTCAACCTCCTTTCTCCTAAGCTAGATTTTCTTTATTGAGAACTCCAGTCCTCCTAGTGGAAGTGTAGACCCACTTATACTAGCTCCATACCATAAACACACACTTGCTTGAATGACCAAATGAGAGGTTATTGATGTGTATTTATACTTTTCCAAGTGCCTCCTTTATTTGAATTTAGGGCCGACCTGTAATTTCTTGTTGCAACAAATTTTCTTCTTTATTTAATTTTGGGGATGACTTGTAATTTTTCATCTTCGGATCCAAGGATTATTGACCATACTTTGGGGCTTCATCTTTAATAGGGAATAACTTCTCAACCGTGAGGAACCATGTGGCAGGCCACCTACTGTTGGAAACAACATGATGAGGACTATCCATCTATGATGGGTTTTCATGTATTTGTAATGTCCTTCCTACTCTTTTTCTTCAGTCAACTTTGGGCTTCATGACCACACCTCCAGGGATTCTTAACCATTTAACCACTTAACCATATTTACAGGGTTTATTGTAGACTTATTCAAAGCATCTTCTCATTAGGTCCATGATTAAATATACGCTATAAGGGGACCACTTTCGATACTTCTTCAAATACACCCATCACTTCTAGAGGATTCTAGGCTTCTTCTAGGGTTGACATCACCCATTACTTATAGGGGATTTTGGGGCTTCTAGACTTATTCCAGGGTTGACATCAATGACAACCAAATTTCCAACAATCTCCCCCTTTGGAATTAATAGAAACACGCATGCTACCCTTGTGACCATTCCCCCCCTGTCTTCATGCACTCCGATTTTTCTCTCCCCCTTTGACATCGATGGAAAAAGATAATTTCCTCTGACAGTATACCTTCCTTTAACAATATTGCTCCCCCTGTATTCATGCTTATGATCTTTCTTTTCTTCTTTTGTTCTTTCTCTCCCCTTTTGAAATGAAGGGTAACTCCCTCTAACAATTTCTCTCCCCCTATCTTCTTCTGCAAGATGTCATGTAGATCAATGTGGGGCTTCTTGTATATGATTTCCTCTATTTCGATGATTTTTTTCCTTTGGTGCTTCCTTTTATTGTATTCTACTAACATATATAAAAATAATTCATGTCAAATTTCCTTCATCACTTGACTTCAATTCTTCATGGATTGTCATCTTCAATGTACTGACATCAATGACATAATCATTCAACCCTGTCTCCTTGATAGTATAACTCCTTCTGATGATTTATCTCCCTTTGTGTTGTTGTTCCTTTCATGGCTTGCCTTCCTATGACTAGCTAGTTCCACCTGTCAATCTACTTCTTCTCTGAGTCATATGCTTTTCTAAATTGAGCTCATGTTTTCATCCACTGTCATGTATCTTCTCTGGTTCATGTGAATTATTGTCTTCAATACCTACTAGATATCTCATGAAATAATATATACCCATATGTCATGAAATTTTCCATGCCTCTGCTAATCAACTGCACATAATGTTGACCCATCTGTCACTTTACTATTCTAAATACTTCTTTGAATCTGCTAAAACTGATCACTACATAATCCTGCTTCTCAAAATGAATAAAAGATGTCCACTAGTCTACTCAAAATGGAAATCAAACTCTACCTGTATGAAACAAGTACACATTCTCAAATCTGTATTGAATGTATCCTTTCTTGAATGCATGCTCAAAATCCTCTATACAATCATGAATCTCTACCTCAAAAGTGTATCAATGATATTCTACCAGCTAACGTATTCATACCTGCATGGGGATGTGTTATGAAGACTGCTTCTTAATCTATCACGAGACATTTTTCACTTCTTCCATCATGTCACTCTGAATTTTCCTTCCCAAATTATGCAAACATTTCATACTGCCTGAAATATAGTTTTCTAATCTGTAATAGTTCCTTCTTAGACTCCGCCTCTTCAAAATTCACATTTACTAGGGGTCTCCAAGCTAGATATCTTAGAACAATATATAATCCTACTTTACTGGAGGATCATCATTCTAAATGATGACATCTTCATCTTTACTTGTAGATTCATCATGATCTCGCAACTCTGTAAATTATGTGAGTATCATCTCTGGGAGTTTTTCATTTACATGTTCTTCTTGTTTTTATTTCCTTCTCCAATTTTTCTTGTATCTAATATCAATGTGCTTTTTCATGGAAGGATCCATCATTCTTATACAATCATGAGCTATGTGTCCATGGTTGTGGCATTTGTAAAATTGAATATTGTAGGGTACCATAAAAGTATATCTTGTTTGAACATTTATTCTATATGCTCAACAATATACAACTTTATTTCCAAAGTTATTACAAGTAAAACAATAACCTAGAAAAAAAAATTGATACCTAGGAGTGAATGATCTTCTTTGTCATGTAGTCCTTCTGAATTCATGCCTTAGTTGATCATGATATTCTCTTTTTTTGTTTCATTCACACTGATTGAAGCTTCTTTGATCCCTCAAGGTAGAAGGTCTTCTTGGATATCCATCACTTTTGTAATATTTAGTCTTCTCCATTTCTGGAATGTTCTCCTTTGAGGGATTGCATTATTCCTTCATTATAGGGCCTCTGATGAATTCTGCATAAATATTATCCTTCTCTTCATTCTTCCTTTCCAGCAACCTGTAACATTTATCTTCAACTTTATTTACTAACGGTGTGGAGCTTCCTCTCTCTTCAAAATTCTTATTGATCTTGACAACTACAACCCTTAATGTGATGACTTCATCTTCAATATTCTCACAATATTATTCTTTCTTCATCATATGGACTTTCATTACTTATTTCATTCTCTTTGCCTCTTCAAGGTTGGGTCTTCAAGGAGATAATTTCTTCTTCAAGTCTTTTTTCTTCTTGACCGAATTATGCTCCAAGATTGTTTAAGTCCTCAGATTTTTCTTTGAGATGACTTGTCAAAGTCACTTATTTCTTCTCTTCTTTCTTTCTTAGTGATATTATTTCATCTTTCAAATACGTCTTTTCTTTCAACTGATTTTTTATAGTTTCTTCAATCACTTTGGCTTCTTCTAGTTGAACCTTTAGATTTATGATAATCTGTTAGAATTCTTAAGTTTTTTCCTTTAGCTTGATCAATTCTTCCTTGAGATACTTGCTTTTCTTCCTTTCTCTTTTTACCTCACTTATGGCGTTGATTAGTTCTCTTTAATATCTACTTCGTGCCTTCTTCTTATTTTTCTGGATCTATCTAACATGATGAGCTTCTTTCTTCTTGTTCTATCTCAACATCTTCTTTATCTTGATCAACATGTTTTGGCTCTGTGATAATACGAGATTCCTTAAAGTAGATATTATGTAGCTTATACCAAATCTCTTTGGCTGATGAATATTGTACCACTTTTACTTTTACTAAATCAGATAATGCATCCAGGATGACATCCATTGCTATTTTGTTGTTCCTTCTTAATTCCTTCTTGGTTGTAGTTTTCAAAGGTTTCTTTGAAGCAGTGTACCTTGTAACAATTGATTTCCAAATGTCATACCCTTTTTCTTGTAAAAATACTTTCATTATTGAGCTCCATATCTCATAATTCTAACCATCAAACACTAGCGGTCCATTATTAGTGCAATCCATGAACTACATTCCAGTGGTTATAATGTTTCTGAAGGACCTGCTCTGATACCGATTGTTGGAATATTCACCAATATTGAGAGGGGGGTGAATCAATATTGAGAAATATTTACCATTTTTAATCACAACATATGTAAAAATTAACTTGTCAATAATTTGATTCACTTCTGATTGCATTTAACATGTCATTAACATATAACCATAAACAATATTATTCAACAATGCATCATATCATACACAATGTACATGATATTTTTACATGGAAACCCAAATGGGAGAAAACCATGCAGTTCTTTCTTATATATTAGAAGATTATATTCAAAAGCACCAACTTCCAAAATTCTCTAGCACCAATTGGAAGGAGGCACCAACCTCGTGTTTACAGGCTCCAACCTGGAGGATGATACAACTCCCCAAATTATCTAGCTCCAAATGGAAGAAGGCTTCAACCCCCTAGTTTATAGGCTCCAACCCGAAGGAATATCCAACTCTCTATATTCTCCAACACCAACTGGAAGGAGGATCCAACCCCTTGATTTACAGACTCCAACTTGAAGGAAGCT
>JASDQU010504157.1:2007-14317 GCA_032191745.1 Picea mariana | reverse complement strand
GCAAGATGATCCCACAAAGTATGTAATTTCGGCTCACTGAAAGTATTTGTGAAGATGTAGAAATATTTATGGATCTGATGAAGTCCTTTGGCAACTTGTCGGGCCTTGTACCTCTTGATTATGTGGGCCCATATGCAACTGAAAATATTCCTTTCTGGTGGAAGTGGAACCAGATTCCAAGTCTATTTTTGTAGGAGTGAGTCATACTCCTTCTGCATTGCTACTTTCCATAATGGATTTTCCACAACCCTATTGTAGTTTTGTGTATCAGTAGATTGAACCATATAGAAATGCATAAGCATTGCAAGTTCTGAAGCTAGAAATACATGAGAAGGCTCCTCATGATGAGATCAAGTCCTCCTTGAATCCAATGGATTCCATGCAAGGTTTCCTGCTTCCTGAAGTGTGGTTTGTGACTTCTTGGGCATTTGTTGAAGCTTCGACATTGGCTTCTTATCTCGCTGTACTACCTTCTTATTTCCATGTACAAAATTTGAGTGTATGGAATCATCTATGATGTATTAAACTGATGGAAGCACAATAGTATATGCATGTTCGGTGCATGCAAAGTGCTCTCCTTATGTGTAAGTAGAATAGATGAGTCATCATCATAAAACTTAGTGAATTTATACAACCTTGACTTGTGATCCACCTCACCAATTGTAATGATGAAATTGTCATGCATGTCAATTACTGAAACTGAATCTGATGTATATTCAACCTTTTCACCTTTCTGAGTGATCTGATAAACTGAGCGCAGATTCATAGAAAGATTTGGAACATGTAGAACATTCTCAAAAATGACATTGTGGAGTTCCACTCTTCTTTATCCTGCTACTACTACTGGAGTATCATCCCCCATGAGAATAGGGGGTCTTGAGCATGGACTCAAAGAAAAGAAAACTTCATCTTTTGTTGCCATATGATGGGATGCACTAGAATATATAATCCATGAATTAGATGAGGAATGAATTGCAACAAGAGCGTGATGATTACCTTTCTTAGGAGCATGATCTTCTTCTTTATGCTTCCTGACTCCCTATAGAATGAAGTTTCCAAGGTTGTTATGTTGAAGTGCCTGTGCCATAAGATCAATTTGTTTCTTCATGCATGTGGATTCTTCATGATTCAGTTTACTTCAATAAGTGCATTTCTTTCCCTTCTTATTATTCCCTTTGTAATTTGAAGAATCTTTGGAACCTGGAGAATCCTTGAAGGGTTTGGAATACCCCTCCTTCTTTGACTCTGGATGTAATAACTCCTTTTTCTTCTTCTTTGATTTATGATTGTATGACCCTTTTCCATCATGCATGGTGAGTGCATGTTCTTTGGGATATTTTATGAGGCCCATCTGTATGAGTTTTTTCTTATCTTGTGTAAGAGACTCAATCAACTGATCCAACATAGGCATTCTCCAATTTGTTCCAAAAAGACATCTGCCAGAATGGAAATTGGAGACATATACAACGTATTCTAGTCCTAGCTTGGCCAATATTGTTAGAATAAGTTGTTTCTCTTGTGTATACTTTTCAATACCACATTCACCCAAGCTCAAAATCAAAGATTTAAATTTAGTAAAGAAATCTTGTATATTATCAAAACTTTTAGGGTCTAAGGTATTCAACTCTACCTCAAGTATATGACCTCACATCTCATCCTACTTTCCAAATATTCCTTCCAGGGTGGTCCATATATCATTTGGAGTCTTTCATGCAACAACATGAAACCATAAATCAGTGGAGATTAACTCAAGAAGTAGTCTTGTGGCCTCATCCTTACAGTTCACCCATATCATCTTCTCAATCGATGATGTAGGTTCTGTTTCTGTCGCCATCGTCAAATTATACAGTCCCCTCCTTCTGAGTTGGAATTATGCCTTGGGATTCCAATCAAAATAATTGTATGGTGTGAGGATTACCACCAAGTTTGATTGTATAATAGTTGTCCTTTCCATCTCTTCCACTGTTTCTAAGAACCCCTAAAAATTTACTCTCATTCTGCAAGTGAAAAATTAAGAAATCACGACAGAAAGGGCACTTTAAGTGAAAACTTGTATCAGTTTTAGGAGACGATCTTCCGACTTACTTTTTGAGCAAACAGTGAGGAATCTCACAAAATGGTTGAAAACCCACTTGCAGAATGGGTCGATTTACTTCCCTATCGAGTTGTTTCCTAAAAAACTTAATATTTTGGGAGCAATCAATGTAGAAAGGTACAACCACAAATTCGTATTAGTTTCAAGAGGCTATCTTCTGGTTTACATTTTGAGCAAACAGTTGAAAACCCACTTGCAGAATGGGTTGATTTACTTCTTAAGCAGTCTTTTTCCTCAAAAACTTAATATTTTTGGAGAAATCACTGCTGAAAGTTACGACCACGAATTTAGCTCGCCGAAACTCCGATTTACCTTATTCTTTGTCTTTTCTAGCTTGCTCCAAGCAGCATAGCTCTGATACCATGTCAGTGTTTCATGGAAACTAGCACATGACATCTAGCTAAAGCATACACAAACAAATCTTATCAAGAAAAGGAAGAAAGATACATAATGAAGAATGAGAATCAATGCATATTATTATCTTATCAATGAGTGAGTGATGTTCACTCATATAGGCAATGCCATCCTATAATAGGAATGCATGCATAATAGTGATGGTCTAAGATTAGAAATTCTAAAATAGAACTAGTCAGTTAACTCCCATTGAACTAGTGTTAAAGTCTAAAATAGAACTAGTCAATTAACTCCCATTGAACTAGTGTTACTCCCACTGAACTAGTGTGCCGAAAATAGAAATTTCTCCAACAAGATCCACTCACATAAATCATATGCCACATTCACCAAAAACATATGTCTGACATCACCAACATATGGCTCAAACCATATACCAAGATATATGTGCCATAATATCCATAAATCATGTACCAAAAATATGCCTCAAACATATGCCATATCATTCATGATATTCCTCAACCATGTAACAAAATATGTTCCTCAAACATATGCGATATCATTCATGATATGCCTCAACCATGTACCAAATGATATGCCTTAATCATATACAATAACCACCAATATATGAACATCAAAACACATAGAAGCATACCTTACATTTTGTAACAACCTGATACATCATATATCTCATCACCAACATGTGTCTCTAGCCATAAGCCAAAGACTCTCCAAGACATGCCTCAACTCATATACCAAAATATCAAAGACATACTTCAAAACATGTATACAAACATACGTTTCATCATGAGGAAACCCTAATGCATCAAATCTCTGATCATCATACCTTTCACAACCTTAGCATCAAGACAAGGGCTCCTTCTTCAAATATTTTTCAAATATCCGCTACTTATACACTTTCAAACTGCGAAAATCCATGCTTTGCTTCACTGTGACCCACGTTCATCCACTCTTTTCTCCATTTTGACCCACATACATCCATTCTTTGCTCCATTGTGACCCACAGATAACCTCATAAATCCACTTTTTGCTCCATTGTGACATTCGTACATCCGCACTTTGCTCCATTGTGACCCGCAAATAACCTCATAAGTCTACACCTTAATCCACTACAACCCGTAGATAACCTTAGAAAACTAGTATAGTCACCTCTTTCTCTCCTCAACCTCCTTTCTCCTAAGCTAGATTTTCTTTATTGAGATCTCCAATCCTCCTAGTGGAAGTGTAGACCCACTTATACTAGCTCCATACCATAAACACACACTTGCTTGAATGACCAAATGAGAGGTTCTTGATGTGTATTTACACTTTTCCAAGGGCCTCCTTTATTTGACTTTAGGGCTGACCTGTAATTTCTTGTTGCAACAAATTTTCTTCTTTATTTAATTTTGGGGATGACTTGTAATTTTTCGTCTTCGGATCCAAGGATTATTGACCATACTTTGGGGCTTCATCTTTAATAGGGAATAACTTCTCAACTGTGAGGAACCATGTGGCGGGCCACCTACTGTTGGAAATGACATGATGAGGACTATCCATCCATGAGGGGTTTTCATGTATTTGTAATTTCCTTGATACTCTTTTTCTTCAATCAAATTTGGGATTCATGACCACACCTCCGTGGATTCTTAACCACTTAACCATACTTCCAGGGTTTATTGTAGACTTATTCAAAGCATCTTCCCATTAGGGCCACGATTAAATATACTCTACAAGGGGACCACTTTCGAGACTTCTTCAAATACACCCATCACTTCTAGAGGCTTCTAGGCTTCTTCTAGGGTTGACATCACCCATTACTTCTAGGGGATTTTGGGGCTTCTAGACTTATTCTAGGGTTGACATCAATGAAAACCAAATTTCCAACAATCTCCCCCTTTGGAATTGATGGAAACATGCATGCTACCCTTGTGACCATTCCCCCCCTGTCTTCATGCGCTCTGATTTTTCTCTCCCCCTTTGACATCAATGGAAAAGGATAATTTCCTCTGACAGTATACCTTCCTTTAACAATATCACTCCCCCTGTATTCATGCTTCTGATCTTTCTTTTCTTGTTTTGTTCTTTCTCTCCCCCTTTGAAATGAAGGGTAACTCCCTCTAACGATTTCTCTCCCCCTATCTTCTTTTGCAATATGTCATGTAGATCAATGTGGGGCTTATTGCATACGATTTCCTCTCTTCCGATGATTTTTTTCCATTGGTGCTTCCTTTTATTGTATTCTACTAACATATATAAAAATAATTCATGTCAAATTTCCTTCATCACTTGACTTCAATTCTTCATGAATTGTCATCTTCAATGTGCTGACATCAATGACATAATCATTCAACCCTATCTCCTTGATAGTATAACTCCTTCTAATGATTTATCTCCCTTTGTCTTGTTGTTCCTTTCATGGCTTTCCTTCCCGTGACTAGCTAGTTCCACCTATCAATCTACTTCTTCTCTGAGTCATATGCTTTTCTAAATTGAGCTCGTGTTTTCATCCACTGTCATGTATCTTATCTGGTTCATGTCAAGTATTGTCTTCAAGACATACTAGATATCTCATGAAATAATCTATACCCATATGTCATGAAATTGTCCATGCCTCTGCTAATCAAATTTACACAATGTTGACCCATCTGTCACTTTGCTATTCTGAATACTTCTTTGAATCCGCTAAAACTAAACACTACATAATCCTACTTCTCAAAATGAATAAAAGGTGTCCACTAGTTTCCTCAAAATGGAAATCAAACTCTACCTGTATGCAACAAGTACACATTCTCGAATCTGTATTAAATGTATCCTTGCTTGAATGCATGCTCGAAATCCTCTATACAATCATGAATCTCTACCTCAAAAGTGTATCAATGATATTCTGCAAGCTAACATGTTCATACCTGCATGGGGATGTGTTATGAAGACTGCTTCTTAATCTATCATGAGACATTTTGCACTTCTTGCATCATGTCACTCTGAATTTTCCTTCCCAAAATATGCAAACATTTCATACTGCCTAAAATATAGTTTTCTAATCTGTAATAGTTGCTTCTTAGACTCTGCCTCTTCAAAATTCACATTTACTAGGGGTCTCCAAGCCAGATATCTTAGAACAATATATAATCCTACTTTACTGGAGGATCATCATTCTGAATGATGACATCTTCATCTTTACTTTTAGATTCATCATGATCTCGCAACTCTGTAAATTATGTGAGTATCATCTCTAGGAGTTTTTCATTTACATGTTCTTCTTGTTTTTCTTTCCTTCTCCAAATTTTCTTGTATCTAATATCAATGTGTTCTTTCATGGAAGGAACCATCATTCTTATACAATCATGAGATATGTGTCCATGGTTGTGGCATTTGTAAAATTGAATATTTTAGGGGGGCATAAAAGTATATCTTGTTTGAACATTTATTCTATATGCTCAACAATATACAACTTTATTTCCAAAGTTATTACAAGTAAAACAATAACCTAGAAAAAAAATTGATACCTAGGAGTGAATGATCTTCTTTGTGATGTAGTCCTTCTGAATTCATGTCTTAGTTGATCATTATATTCTCTTTTTTTGTTTCATTCACACTGATTGAAGCTTCTTTGATCCCTCAAGGTAGAAGGTCTTCTTGGATATCCATCACTTTTGTAATATTTAGTCTTCTTCATTTCTGGAATGTTCTCCTTTGAGGGCTTGCATTATTCCTTCATGATAGGGCCTCTGATGAATTCCGCATAAATCTTATCCTTATCTTCATTCTTCCTTTCCAGCAACCTGTAACATTTCTATTCAAATTTATTTACTAGCGGTGTGGAGCTTTCTCTCTCTTCAAAATTCTTGTTGATCTTGACAACTTCAACCCTTAATGTGATGACTTCGTCTTCAATATTCTCTCAATATTATTCTTTCTTCATCATATGGACCTTCATTACTTATTTCATTCTCTTTGCCTCTTCAAGGAGATAATTTCTTCTTCAAGTCTTTTTTCTTCTTGACCGAATGATGCTCCAAGATTGTTTGAGTCCTCAGATTTTTCTTTGAGATGACTTGTCGAAGTCACTTATTTCTTCTCTTCTTTCTTTCTTAGTGATATTATTTCAACTTCCAAATACTTCTTTTCTTTCAACTAATTTTTTATAGTTTCTTCAATCACTTTGGCTTCTTCCAGTTGAACCTTTAGATTTATGATAATCTGTTAGAATTCTTAAGATTTTTCCTTTAGCTTGATCAATTCTTCCTTGAGATACTTGCCTTTCTTCCTTTCTCTTTTTACCTCACTTATGGCGTTGATTAGTTCTCTTTAATATCTACTTCGTGCCTTCTTCTTCTTCTTCTTCTGGATCTATCTAACATGATGAGCTTCTTTCTTCTTGTTCTATCTCAACATCTTCTTTATCTTGATCAACATGTTTTGGCTCTGTGATAATACGAGATTCCTTAAAGTAGATGTTATGTAGCTTATCCCAAATCTCTTTGGTTGATGAATATTGTCCCACTTTTACTTTTACTGAATCAGATAATGCATCCAGAATGACATCCATTGCTATTTTGTTGTTCCTTCTTAATTCCTTCTTGGTTGTAGTTTTCAGAGGTTTCTTTGAAGCAATGTACCTTGTAACAACTGATTTCCAAACGTCATACCCTTTTTCCTGTAAAAACACTTTCATTATTGAGCTCCATATCTCATAATTCTAACCATCAAACATTAGCGGTCCATTATTAGTGCAATCCATGAACAACATTCCAGTGGTTAGAATGTTTCTGAAGGACCCTCTCTAATACCAATTGTTGGAATATTCACCAATATTGAGAGGGGGGTGAATCAATATTGAGAAATATTTACCATTTTTAATCACAACATATGTAAACATTAACTTATCAATAATTTGATTCACTTCTGAATGCATTTAACATGTCATTAACATATAACCATAAACAATATTATTCAACAATGCATCATATCATACACAATGTACACGATATTTTTACATGGAAACCCAAATGGGAGAAAACCGTGCAATTCTTTCTTATATATTAGAAGATTACATTTAGAAGAACCAACTTCCAAAATTCTCTAGCACCAACTGGAAGGAGGCACCAACCTCATGTTTACAAGCTCCAACCTGGAGGATGCTACAACTCCCCAAATTATCTAGCTCCAAATGGAAAGAGGCTTCAACCCCCTAGTTTACAGGCTCCAACTCTTTGTATTCTCCAACACCAACTGGAAGGAGGATCCAACCCCTTGATTTACAGACTCCAACTTGAAGGAAGCTCCAACTCCTTGTACTCTCTGGATCCAATAGGAAGAAGGCTGCAACCCCCTTTCCTTGCCCATTCCTCCTTCCCTAAAATATAAATGGAGACTCAACTTGTCACTGAAACCATCATTGATAATCAACATGTCACTGTCACTAATACAATTAAATGAATAATATGTGAAATTCTTAAACTCACTTCAAGAATTAGTCATTTTTCCAATTTGCATGAATAATACATGAGTTTCTCACTCACTTAAAGTATTAATCATTTTTACATTTTAAATAAATCATTCATGAGTATTAATCATTCTTTTCTACCTACCATCAATTAGTATTTTAATGATCTTCTCCATGGTGTGAAAATTAATGATTCCTAGTGTGTAGATCCTCTTGGATCACACCTCCCCACAAAAATCACTTTTGGTCCTCCAGAAGTATAGAGATAAATTGTGACTTGAATCTCCGCAACCAACTACTAGGAAGAGTATTACACTCCACGATGCACTTCCCCACTTCCAGATCTGCATAAAAAATGTCTCTTACAGGCCACACCCTTCTTCTCCTTCACCTTCTGATCTAGGGGATCAAAATATGCTCAAAAAACAAAGTTATTGGAATTGCCTCAAAACAGACTCATGTGTAGGCATCATTCTCATTATCCCAACACAACTTAAACAGATTCAAATGGAAGTTGTATGCGAGATATATCATGTTCTGTCCACTTTTCCAAACAAACAAAATTTTTCTTTTTCTACAATCTGTATAGTGTTGACGTGGCAGGGTCATATTGTTGATGTGGTAGGTCCATACTGGTGACATGGCAGGTTGACTATACTGACATGTGGCAAGTGGTGACATGGTAAAGGGTGACATGGAAAGGTGTGGAAGGCTCGTACGTGGACCTATCCGACTTCGACACGTGGTGATGTAATGGAATAATAGTATGGTGCCACGTGAGCCAGTCATGGGTTGCCACATGCCACCCCCTCCATTGTTAAAAGGTTTTTTTTGGACTCCACCAGTCTTGAACCCATGACCTTCGAGCATGGGAATGACTTGGTGGAGGTCAGGATACCATCCCACCTACCACATGTTCCTTACCCCATAATAGTTTAACTTATATTTAAAGTTGATTAATGTTTAATTCGGATGCGGAAAGGGCCAGGGTTAAGCCCCAACCCTTGGACTCGACCTTCCATATAACCATTGCATTGTAACTGGGGGGGGGCACGAGGAAAACCAATGGTCCCAACCCTTGGTCATACCATGTGTCCACACCACATATGACCACAAAATGGGTGGGAGGTTTCAACGGATTTGAGGGCTAAGTGCGTAAATTCAGGTCAGTGCCCCACCACATGGGGGGCATACGACCAAGACCTCAATCAATAAAAGGGCCCAGCACAATAATAGTGTGTCATTTTAGCCCATGCACTTGGGATGATGCAGGAGCTTGGTTTAGGCATGGGAAACACCCATAAGCTAGGGTCAGTTGACACAAGTGCATTTTGGAGGAGTAGAGACAACAAAGAATTGAGAAAACTTCTAGGAAGGGATTCCAACTCAGTTTTTGGCCAAATCAGGTGCAGGAAGAGCCCAACTAGGGGTTTTTGGATTTTTTGGAGATATTGAAGCCATCTATTTCTCATTCTGAGAATTGTAAAGAACTAATTTTGACACTTTGAGCATTAATGAAAATGATCCATTGAAAGTTGGACAAGGAGATGTAGCCCAAGAGAGGGGTGAACTCCTTTATCATTTTGTTTTGTTAACATGTTTACTTTAATGGTTGTTTATGACTATTTATGCTTCTCATGATTAATTAAAATATCATTAAGTTTTATGTGTTTGTAAATTTATCTTGTTACCCAAGCACATACAAATTTCATTTGCAATTTTAAAGAGACTCAAGCCTTTTCATTTTCAAATCAAGTTGGTATCAGAGCATAGGTTTTTGAAGGTTTGATTGTTTGCAAGTGTTTTTTTTCTGATCCTTACAAGGTTTAAGCTCACAAGAGGAGAAGGTCAACTTGTAGAGCCAAGTTCTCAACTTTCAAGAAGGAGAACTACACAATCACCTCAATCTTCAAGGAGATATTCACCAAGTATGGCTCATTAGGAGAGTCATGAAACTCTTACTTCAAAGGATGAAAATTTCAAAAAACCTTTATATGATATGACATAGATGGTGTAAGTTTTATTTGAAGAAAGAAATGCAAGGTTGTAAGGTGAAATCTCAAACCCTCCAAAGGGTAATGGAGATAGTGGTGATAAAAATCCAAAAGGAAATGGAGGGAATGGTGATACTCCACCTCCTTCACCTCCATCTTTCACCTCTTCTACCATTTCACAACCAACTCCAAATTCTCCAAAGCAACATGGTAAAATTCTTTTACAAACTCATTTTCTTAATCTTGATATTAAGTTTGAATTGCCTATGTACAATGGAGAGGTAAATGTTGAGAAATTGGATAACTAGATTCATCATATTGTACTGTATTGTAGGATACAAAGAATCAAATATGATAAAACTAAGATTCAACTTACTTCTCTTAGATTGGAAAGTGAATCACTCATTTGGTGGGAAGCCAAAACTCAATAGGACATGAAGAAACATGGTAAAGTTTTATCCTCTTGGAATGATTTTATTGTTGCACTTAAAAGAAATTTTTTTCCATTAGCATACATGCAGAAAGTTATTATGGATTGTCAAAACTTTAGAAAATCTAAAGGGAAAAGTGTTCAAAGCTAGACTCAAGAATTTTGAAGAAGAGCATTGATTTTGGGTATAGATTTATCTTCTCAAGAAACTTTACTCAAATATATTGGAGGATTGCATAGCTACTTGAGGCACACAATACTTATGTTTAACCCTACAAGTCTAAATGAAGTTTGTGTATAGGAAACTCATTTGGAAGAAAGAGATAGGAATGAACCTCAAGAGGGCATCAAGAAGCCTTTTGTTAAAGGAGATAAGGGAAAGATGAAATTCAAAGGAAATGGAAGAAAGAATGCTTCAGTCAATAAAGAGAGAGAAAAACTCTCATGTAAATATTGTTCAGAGGATGGCCATGATGAAGACCATTGTTGGAAACTTCATTCTGAAATGAGACCCAAAAATTTCAACCATAATGGGAAACCAAAGACTACTGCAACTACACAACATGATTTAGGTTCTAATTCTGGTGATGAAACAAAGATTATAGCCATGGGTTTTCAAGGTAAGGATTCTATTGCAAGTACTACTTCTTCAAGTAGTAGTATCCTCAATGAAACTCTAAATGAAAAAGAAAGAATACATTTTTTCCACATAAGGGTTATATCAAAGCATACTAGGATAGATACTCTTTTTGATACTGGATCTCAAGCAAACCTCATATCTAAATACATTGTCAAGAAATTAAAATTGGAAACTAATCCACATCCTAAACCATACCCTCTGGGATGGATATGTGACAATGACAAATTGCATGTGACAAGAAGGTGTAATCTTATATTTTCCATCACTGCAAACTTTATAGATGAGGTAGAGCTTTATGTTATTCCATTGGATATTTGTGGTATTGTGTTGGGAAGCCCATATTTATATGATAGGAGAGCCATCTTTCATCATCATGAGAACAAGTATCATTTGTTTAAAAATGGATTTGAGTACATTGTTAGAGAACATACAAAGAAGATGATTTTGTCACTTGTAAATGTTGGACAAATGAAGAGATTAGTCAATGCTAGTAAGAATTTTGTCCTCTTGATGATCAAACCCAAAGACAATGTTGAAAAAGAAGCTTTGCAAGGTTGTGATGCAAAGTTGAAATCTGATTTATATGAGGTTGTTAACCAATATGATGAGATGTTTCAATAACCAAAAGTATTGCCTCCAAAAATTGGTATCCAACATGAGATACAATTGCAGCAAGATTGTCCTCTTCCAAGCATTGGTATGTATATGATGTCAGTCATGGAGAATGTTGAAATTAAAAAACAAATCCAAGAGTTTCTTGACAAAGAGGTCATCATGCCAAGAATTTATCCATGTGGGTCACCAATTGTTTTAGTGCCAAAAAGGGATGATACATGGGGCATGTGTGTAGATTTCAAGGCCTTGAACAAGATTACGATAAAGCATCGTTATCCTCTTCCTAGAATTGATGATTTGCTTGATAAATTGATGATAAGTAGTTTACTAAGTTGGATATGAGAAGTGGATATCGTCATATTAGGATTGTTGAAGGAGACACATGGAAGACAACTTTCAAAACAAAGCAAGGTTTGTCTGAGTGGATGGTAATGCCATTTGGTCTTTGTAATTCTCCTGCTACATTCATGAGAGTCATGAATGATGTTTTAAGGCCTTTTATTGATGATTGTGTGATTGTCTACTTGGATGACATTTTGATATTTATAAAATCTCATGAAGAGCATGTTATGCATGTAAAGCAAGTTTTGGATGTCTTAAAGAAAGAAAATTTATTTTTGAAGATGTCTAAATGTGAGTTTGGAAAGACCTCACTTTACTTGGGACATATTGTTGGAGGAGGATAACTAAAAATTAATCCTTCCAAGGTAAAATTCATTTTGGATTCGCCCAATCC